>PVKY010004295.1:0-19563 GCA_004027775.1 Bradypus variegatus
ATAAAACTATGCAATGATGGGAAGGCTGAATATTTACTGTTTCCAATATGGCAGCCATTAGCCACTTCTGGTGACTGAGCACTTGAAATGTGATGAATGCAACTGAGGAACTGAATTATTAATTTTATTTAATTTTCATTCATTTTGGCTACTGCATTGGACAGTATAATGAGATACAAAACCCCCTGGATTCAGAACATGGTTCTGAAAATTGCTGTTTGCTTCTATTTCCTTATTTTTTTTAATGTTCTGTTAACATCTCTTAAATGTTATCTCCATTATACTATACAGTAAAGATGTTTGTGTGTGTGTGTGTCTCTATATGTCATGGAACAGTACATTTTTGAAAGATGGGGCTGTGTCTTAATCATTTTTAATTCATTGAGTGGCATGATTTGGAATTAGTAGATGTGTATTAATAAAAGAGATTTTTTTCCTTGTAAATAATAGTTCTTTTTAAACACTCACATTAACCTGTCATCCAATCAAGTATACTTGTTGTGTATATTTGGATAAACCAAGCTTATTGTATTGCAACTTGGTAAACTTGTGTAGTTTTTCCTCTTTTGCTAGTTCTTCAGTCTTCTGAATTACTCTATAACAGAGTATGCTTTTTATAAAAAATTTCTATGAAGATGACAAAAGCTATGTGGTATTCAATGACAGAACTCCAGCTGAGCATTTGGCCTCGAGAGTAATTTTTTTAAAAGAGAGCCAATTCAATAAAAATAAAGAATATGCATGGGAAATGATTTTTTAATATTTTCTTATGGAAAAAAACTAAATTGCATAGCTCTAGATTTTATCTAAATTGTTGAGTAGGTGAATATTAACAAAATAATGTGGCTTTACATCCACTAATATGTTAATACCCATTTATGTCTGGAAACTAGCCATATAGAGTCAGCCTTATCATATGTTAGCCTGAAAGTAATTTTTTTTTTAGTTTTAATTTTTACTGAAATTGTTCACATACCATACAATTATCCAAAGATCCACATTGTATAATCAATTGCCCCGGTAGCCTCATACAGCTGTGCATCCATCACCACACTTAATTTTTTTTCAATTTTTAGATCCTTTTCACTACTCCAGACAAGAAATAGAGTGAAAGAAGAAAAGAAAACAAAAAGAAGAAGAAAAATGAAAGGAAATTCGAATCCTCCCATATCCCTAACCAACCCCCATCCATGGCTGACTCGTAGTATTGGTGTAGTACATTTGTTACTGTTTAGGAAAGAACATTGAAATACTACTAACTGTAGTATATAGTTTGCAATAGGTACATATTTTTTCCTATATACCTCTCTATTAATAACTTCTAGTTGCAGTGGCATAGATTTGTTCTGGTTCATGAAAAAGATTTCTCATATTTCTACAGTTAATCTTGGACATTGCACACCACCATTTTATACATTCCCATCTTCCAACCTCCAACTTTCTTTCTGGTAACAAAAATGGCTCCGAGCTTCTGCTTTCCACCACACTCATGCACCATTCGGCACTGCCAACTACTCTCACAAAGTGCTACCGACACCTCTGTTCATTTCCAAACATTTCAGTTCATCCTAGCTGAACATTGTGCTCATACTAAGCAACTGCTCCCCATTCTTTAGCCTCGTTCTGTATCTTGGTAACTTATATTTCACGTCTATGAGTTTACATATTATACTTAGTTCCTATCAGTGAGACCCTGCAATATTTGTCCTTATGTCTCTAGCTTATTTCACTCAATATATTGCCCTCAAGGTTTCATCCATTAACCCATTTTTTTAAAGATGTTTTTTTTTCACATGGCACACATTCCATTCTAACTAAACAAACGGTTCCCTGTAGTCACATATTTATGTGTACACCACCCCCGCCACTATCTATATAAAGACATCTACATTTCTTCCAGAAAGCAGGAAGAAGAGTCAAAGAAGGTAGAGAAGCAAAAGAAAAAGGGGGGGGAATAAAACGACAGCTAGGAAGCAGTGAAAGGAAAAATAACCTTAGATCAAAGTAGAATAAAGAGTCAGACAACACCACAAATGCCAAGAGTCTCACGCCTGTACACTATGCCCCCCTCTTACCTGCATTTATCTTGGTATACTGCCTTTGTTACATTAAAGGAAGCATAATTCAATGATTCTGTTAACTATAGTCTCCAGTATACCTTGATTGTATTTTTCCCCCAATACCTCCCTACTTCTAATACCTTGCAAGGTTGACATTCATTTGTTCTCCCTTGCTAAAAAATATTTGAACATTTTATTACAATCATTGAGCACCCTAGGTTTCACTGAGTTATACAGTCCCAGTCCTTATCTTTCCTCTTTTCTTCTGGTGTCCCACATGCTCCTCATCTTCCTCTTTCAACCATGTTCACAGTTATCTTTGTTCAGTGTACTTACACTGCTGTGTTACCATCACCCAAAATTATGTTCCAAAACTCTCACTCCTTTTTCTATCAGTCTGTAGTGCTCCCTTTAGTATTTCCTGTAGGGCAGGTGTCTTGTTCAGAAACTCTGCCATTCTCTGTTTCTCAGAGAATATTTTGAACTCTCCATCATATTTGAAGGACATTTTTGCCAGATATAGGATTCTTGGCTGGTGATTTTTCTCTTTCAGTATCTTAAACATAACACACCACTTCCTTCTTGCCTCCTTAGGTTCTTTTGAGAAATCAACGGTCTTATTAAGCTTCCTTTGTATGTGATGGATCACTTTTCTGTTGCTGCTTTCAGAATTCTTTGTCTTTGGTGTTTGATAATATGATTATTAAGTGTCTTGGCATAGGCCTATTCAGATCTATTCTGTTTGGAATATGCTGCACTTCTTGGATCTGTAATTTTGTCTTTCATAGAAGATAGGAAATTTTCATTCATTATTTCCTCTATTATTGCTTCTGCCCCTTTTCCCTTTTCTTCTCCTTCTGGGACACCAATGATAAGTACATTCCTGTATCTTGTTTTGTCCATAAGTTCCTGGAGATTTTGCTCATATTTTTCCATTCTTTTATCTATCTGTTCTTTTGTGTGTAGGCTTTCAGGTGCCTTCTAGTCCAGTTCCTGAGTGTTTTCTTCTGCCTCTTGAGATCTGCTGTTGCATGTTTCTGTTGTGTCTTTCATCTCTTCTGTTGTGCCTTTCATTTCCATAGATTCTGCCAGTTGTTTTTTCAAACTTTCAATTTCTGCTTTATGTACACCCAGTGTTTTCTTTATAGCCTTTATCTCTTTTGCCATATCTTCTCTAAACTTTTTCAATTGATTTAGCATCAGTTGTTTAAATTCCTGTATCTCAGTTGAAGTGTAAGTTTGTACCTTTGACTGGACCATAACTTTGTTTTTCTTAGTGTACGTTGTAGTTTTCTGTTGTTTAGGCAGCTGTCCTCCTTGGCATCCCCAGTCAGGTTTTCCCAGACAAGAGCAGGCTCAGGACCCAGAAGGAGGAAATATTCAGTATCCAGTTTCCCTGATGGTGTGTCTTAGAGGACTGACACACCCTGTGCTTTTCTGTCCAGCAGGTGGTGCCTGTCAGCCTGTCACTCTAGACTGGTGTAAGGGGATGTGGCCTACAGGCTCTCCTATCCCAGGCTGTGGGGTCTGGCCCTGCATGGAAGGCAGGTAGTAGAGCTGGGCCCACCTATTTTCTCTTGGGAAGCCATGCCCCCTAGAGAGAGGTCATTTGCATATAGATTCTTTGTTTCTCTTACTCTGCTGTCTCCACCCTTCTGTGGGTCAGAGTGCTGTGAGTTTAAAATGGCTAGGGCTTTCTCTCCTGCAGAGCACTGCAAGCTGAAAAGAGTTGAGGCTTTCTTCACTGAGCCACCCAGGTTGACAGAGAAAGAGATAGAAAGCCCCTCTTTAGGGTCAATCTTCAGCCTCTAGATTCACCCACCAGAGATAGCACCTGATCCTTTGGGCTCCCCATCCCATGACAGATACATCCCCTGACTGTCCAAGGTGAGTTGTCTTCAAAAGCCTCCATCTGCTTGTTGGGGATTAGCAGTCTATATTGAGCAGTTAACATTAAAACCCCAGTTGGAGCTGGGCTGAGGTATATTCGCTTGTTTAGAGAGTGCTGCTCTCTAGCACCACCAGGCTTCCATGAGGGAGGGGCTCATGGCTCTTGGCTTGGATCTGCAGTTTTCACAGACTTTATGCTGCGATCTCGGACATTATTCCCAAATTAGGTTTGTGTATGATGAGTGAACTGTCACATTTGTCTCCCCACAGTTATTCCAGATTATTTACTTGTTGTTCCTGTGGTTTATTAATTGTTCCAGGGGGACTAACTGGCTTCCACTCCTCTCTATACAGCCATCTTTGCTCCCCCTACATTTCTTTTAAAGCACATAAAAATCTATTAGAACCTCCAAATAAATTACTTTCCCACCAGCTGTATTCCTTTCTACACAAAAATAAAAATTTCTTTTCAACTTTTCACACACTTTTCAAAATCATCCTCTTTTCCATACATCCATATAAGCAATCTTTGACTACTACATGGACTCTCCCTAAGGAGTTGCCCATTGAACATAGGAATTGTCTGTCTTATTTAGGCTTGATAATATAATTTTTGCAAGCACATGATTGAATGAGTTCCCCTCCTCATGGAAGGGGCTGAATTTTTTTCCCAAATATATTGTCACAGACATTCTTCCCTGATCTGAATCCCTCCTTTTCATGTATAATTATATTTGCAATATCTTCTTAAAAATTGCTACAAACGTGCTTCAATTTTCACTGTGTCAAAACTACTTACAGAAAAGGCAGGGCAAAATAAACCTGACTTTTTCTTGAGTGAAAGTAATCACAAAATAGCTCAGATTGGTTATTGCCACATCTTGCTTGCTGATGAGGACTTCTAATTAACCTCAGTCTGGCTTTTATGTGCTTATATTCATGGCACTCATCATCAGTTGAGATCCTGTCTTCCTTCTGTGGACTTCTTCCTGTTTATTTTAAAAAGCATACTTCAGAATCTCTTAAGGCTTTCAGATGTCTCTTCCTGTCAGCCCTCATTTCTCAGAGATGTTCAAGAAGAACAGGCAATGTAATCTTGTGTAAACTGGACATGGAGAGCAGGGGCTGATTGACTTTTTCTTTTCATCTGGCAGCAGGGCCCTTACAGGATCAGTCTCATGGGAGTAGGTAAGGTGATCGCCAACAAGAAGGTTAGATGCTGGATTAGTCAAAGAGGACAGTTGGCTTCCCTGTTGGCCAGTCTTCAACAGAGTCCTCTTCTTCAATTGTTGGGAAAAGGAAAGTAGCTGACAAGATTTGGTTGATAATTCTGTATTGGCTGTGAAGAGGCTTTATGAGGTACTTGTTGCACTTAGTTACCATAGCCTCCTCCTGGAGAGGGAACTGCTTTCTCTTTCCCTACAGGTGTGTAAATGTATCATGGATGATTTCCTCCCCAGAGGAGCCTGGATCAGGGCCTGCAGCTTCTGACTTCCTGTTCATTTTTGGGACTCTGGGTTGCTCACAGTGCAGATTTCTAGATGGACATTTGGACCACTCCCTTGTTCTTATGACAGCTTCAGCTTTAGTTCATTGAGCTCTTTATAACCTTTAGCCAAATCATTCATCCATCTCAGAACTTCAGGACTAGCAATCTTGTCACCATAGGAAGATTGGTACTTCTTTTTTTGTTCAAGTTTTCCTTCCAATTTCTGAATGATCCTCTTGCTCTGGAGGTGCTTGGTGAATTGGGTAATGGACTATGGCTCCCTGCCATCTCCGCAGCTGCACCATGAAGTTCGTGCATGATAAGCTGCTGAGTGCTGGGTTAACTGGCTGATTCAGGGTCTAAGCTGAACCTCTGGCTTTGGCTGCAGATGGAACATCATGTCCACAGTAGTGGATTGTGGCCGACAGTGATGTGATAAAGCAGCCTGCTGGTCTGCACAGTCTGGAGGTCTTCTGGCCCATTGTTGACTTCATTCTACTAGTCTTTGGTCCAGTGAAATAAAGTAAGCACACAACTCCCTTGACACCAGCATCACAGTAAAATGAAGACTCAAAGTTGAGATGCCTCCCTTAGATTTTAAAGGTGAAATTAGTGAAGTGAGTGGATACCCTTGTGTGCCCATCATAACCCCTCTTACACTCATCATGCTAAGAAATGAGTTGCGCTATGATCTAACATTCCCACTACTCAGTGTATACCCAGAGAAATGAAGGCAGGGACTCAAACTGACATCCACACTAATGTTCATAGTGGCGTTATTCACAATTGCCAAAAGATGGAAACAACTCAAATGTCCATCAAGTGATGAATATTTAAATAAAATATGGTACTTACATATGATGGAATATCATTCAGCATTGAGAAGGGACAAAATCCTGAAGCACATGGGAATGTGGAAGTAACATGAGGGCATTATGTTCAGTAAAAAAAAGTCAGACACAAAAGGACAAATATTCCATGTTCTCACTAACATGAACTAACTATATACTACATAAACTCACGGACATAAAATCTAGAAAATAGGTTACCAACAGATACAATGAGGCTAGAGATAGGGTGTGGTTGCTCATGATATGCAAAATTTTTAACTAGGTTGAATTAAAATAAGTGGAAATGGACATATGCAATTGTAGCACATATAGTGAGTACAATCAAAAGTGCTGAACTGTGTGTGAGTGTGACTGACAGGGGAAGTATAGGGTCATATTTGACAACAGAAGGAAAGAGAGGTTAATCATGAGAGTGTATAACTCAGTAAATCTTCTGGTGGATGACTGTGCTGGTTTGGATGTTTTATGGCCCCCCAAACACCATTATCTTTGATGCAATCTTGTGGAGGCAGACTTATTAATGTTGACTAGATTGGAATTCTTTGATTGAGTGTTTCTATGGAGATGTGACTCAATCAACTGTGAGTGAAAAGAGTGATTGGAAAAAGTCCATGGAGGTGTTACTCCACCCATTCTGGGTGGGTATTACTTGGATCCCTGGAGTACTACAAAGGAGTTCACAGACAGAAGGACCTGAGAGCAACTGAGTGACATTCTGAAGACGATCTGCAGCTAATAGAGGACAAAATGCCCCAAAAGCAAAATTTTGGAGAACATCATTTTGAAATGCAACCTAGAAGCAATCAGAGGCCAGACACATGCCTTTTGAGCTAACAGACATTTTCCAGATGCCAATGGCTATCCTTGTCTGAAGCTACCCTATTGCAAAAATCTTACCTTGGACACTTTATGGCCTTAAGACCATAACTGTGTAAATAAATAAACCCCCTTTATAAAAGCCAATCCATTTCTGGTATTTTGCATTCTGGCAACATTAACAAAGTGGAACAATGATGGATGATTAACAGTACAAATACAAAACATTTCCTCCATGAGTACTACTAACATATGGAACTGTTACAAGAAGTTAATAATAGAGTAGTATATGGGGAAAAAACATGAACTATAATTAACAGTAATATCTTAATGTTCTTTCATTGACAGTAAAAAAATTCTGCACCAATGCTAGGGATCAATGATAGGGGAGGATAAGGGAACAGGATGTTTCAGGTGTTCTCTTTTTCATCGTTTTCTTTTCTTTTCTTTTGATTCTTGGTGTAACAAAAATCTTCTAAACTCAATTGTGGTGATAAATGCGCCATTATATGATGATACTATGAGCCACTGATTATATAGTTTGGGTGGATTGTATGGTGTGTGAAGAGCTCACTAAAATTGCATGAAAATTTAAAAAAAAATCCCTGGATGGATGCAACAGAAGATTGGAAATGGCAGGAGAAGAAATCAGTGAACTTTAAAATCAGATAATTGAAATCAACCAGTCTGTGGATTAGAAAGACAAAGAAAAAAAAACAAGTTAAAAGAGCCCAAAGACCCTACAAAACACTATCAACTGTACCAGTGACACATTGTGGGAGTCCCAGAAGGAGAACAAAATGAGAAAGGGGCAGAGAGAATATGCAGCCAAATAATGGCTGAAAACTTACCAAATTTAAGGAAAGACATGAATATATGTATCTAAGATGCTCAACAAATTCCAAACAAGATAAACCCAAAAATGTTCATACTGTGCCATGTTAAACTCAATCACAGGCCTAACTGAGAATTCCAAAAGCCACAAGACACAAGTGACATGCCACACCCAAAACTTTTATTTAGTTAATAAGATTAAATGAAAATTTCTCATTGCAAAGCATGGACACAAGAAGGCAGTGGGATGATATCTTTAAATTGCTGAATGCAAAACATTGCCTAACATGCATTTTGCATCTGGCAAAACTATCTTCCAAAAATGAGGGAAGAATTAAGATACTCATAAATAAACAAAGGCTGAGGGAATCCACCTCTAGACTGTCCCATAAGGAATGCTAATGGGAGTTCTGCAGGTTGAAAAGAAAAGTCACTAGACAGATGACTGAAACAATGTGAAGAAATAAAATTTTCATTTAAAAAATATAATAAAGTTCTACTTAATGGATGGTGGCAAGGATATTACAACATACTGAATGTGTTTAATCCCACTGAATATTATGCTTTGGAAGGTATGGTATGTGAAGATTTATGTCAAATATACGTTTCCATACTAAAAAAGAAAGAAAATTGAAATAATGGCAATTAAATACAATACTAAGAATGGAGGAGACAAGGCTCAAAGGAACATTATTGGGACATAAGAAAAATTACAATTAGAGGGTGTGGTTTTATATCAATGTTAAATTTTTTGAATGTGTTAAGTACACTCAAAGTGTAGGAATGTACATGGAAGTATTTTATTCAAATATTATGTATACAACCAGCTCTCTCAAGGATTCAGAAGAGAGACAGCTAGATGATACATGGATAGATAGATAAATAGTCAGATAAATGATATAATGATATGGCCAAGATGGCAAAATACTAAAATTGGTAGATCTCTGTATCTGTGTATCTGGGGTGTGGGAGTATGTTGGAGTTCACACTACAGGATTTGTACTATTTTTGAAACTGTCTTGTGGGTTTATAATCATTTCAAAATAAAAGTTAAAAAATTAAAACAGGAGAACCTAAGATGGCAGCTAGGTGAGACAGGGCCAAAAAAACCCCTCTGTGAAAAAATACTAGATATAAACCAGAAAGTGACCCAGAACATGAGTTCCAGCAATGCACCAGCTGGACAAGGTCTGTTAAAACCATAGGGACCATGTACTTGGTGAAACCAAGAATCTGCATTCTGAAACAAGTGAGTAAGCTGACTGAAAGTCCTGTGGCAAGTGCTGCAGTGTGGGGAACCCAAGGTTTCTGTCTGGAGTTGGACTAGTTCTTTAAAAACAAAAAAAAACCCAAGTAGCGGCTGCAGTTACAACGGTGAGAACCGTGCAGTGAAGCATGGCAGGAACAGGCTGTGCAAACCTCTTGGTGTCTGGCATGGAGGACAGCCCATTGCTGATTGCCTCAGGGCTGGGGGCAGAGGGGAGAGCCAAAAGGAGAAAGAAATCACACTGCTTGCAGTGGGCTCCCTGCACTCCAGCCTGGGACCAGACCCATAGCCCAGAGCTGTGGCAGGAAACCCAGTGTGATGGGGAGTGTATCCCATGATACTGTGCACATGCCACAATATCAGCTGTGGACAGGAACCTTGGGTGCACACACAGCTAGTTGTCCCACAGCTGGGAAGGTGGAGCTGTGTGAAGGGGAGGTTTGAGATGCCCCATTCAGCCATCTTTGTATCAGGCTGGGAGTACCCCTGCATGGCCTGGAGGCCCATGGCTTCCCTTGAGGGACAGTGCACCCTTGTGACATAGCACAGCCTTTCCTCAGCAGAGGTCCTGGAAGATGACAGCTGAGAAGGAGAACCCACTCAGAAATCCCAGTTACCCTATGTTAGTGCTGGGAACTTGTGGGTCAGTGGCAGAGACAATCTGTTGCAAAACTGAAATGAAGGCTTAGATTCTTACAACAGCCTTGAATCTCCAAGAACACCTGGGAGGTTTGATTATTAAAGCTGCCCTGCCTCCCTAACCACCCAGACACATGCCCCACATTCAGGGCCGACAGCACCAATATCACACCCAAACTGAGTACACCAATTGAACCTCACAAGAATCATTTCCCCACATACCACAAAGACAAAGTTGGGGAGAATGGACTTGAAGGGAATAGGTGACTCACAGATGCCATCTGATGGTTCAAGAAAGTGTACACCACCAAGTTGTAGATATGAAAAATCAGATTGGTATTTTTTATAACTTGAAAGAACCCTATCAAGCAAAGCAAATGACAAGAGGCCAAAAACAACAGAAAATCTAAAAGCATATGATAAAAACAGACGATATGGAGAACCCAATCCCAAACACCCAAATAAAAAGACCAGAAGAGACACAGTACTTGGCGCAATTAATCAAAGGACTGACTATAAGAGCGTGGTACAGGATATAAAGCACATGAAGAAGAAAATGGCACAGGATATAAAGTCCATGAAGAAGACCCTAGAAGAGTATAAAGAAGAAATTGCAACAGTAAATAAAAAAATAGAAGATCTTATGGAAATAAAAGAAACTGTTGGCTAAATTAAAAAGACTCTGGATACTCATAATAAAAGATTAGAGGAAGCTGAACAATGACTCAGTGTCCTAGAGGAACAGAGAATAGAAAATGAAAGAATGAAAGAAAGAATGGAGAAGAAAATTGAAAAAAAAATAGAACTGGATCTCAGGGACACAACAGATAAAATAAAATGTCCAAATTTAAGACTCATTGGTGTCCCAGAAAGGGAAGAGAAGGGCAAAGGTCTAGAAAGAGTATTCAAAGAAATTGTTGGGGAAAACTTCCCCAACCTTCTACACAATATAAATACACAAAACATAAATGCCCAGTGAACACCAAATAGAATAAATCCAAATAAACCCACTCCAAGATATATTCTGATCAGACTGTCAAATACTGAAGAGAAGGAGCAAGTTCTGAAAGCAGCCAAGAGAAAAGCAATTCACCACATACAAAGGAAACAACATAAGACTAAGTCATGACTACTCAGCGGCCACCATGGAGGTGAGAAGGCAGTGGCATGACATATTTAAAATTCTGAGAGAGAAAAATTTCCAACCAAGAATACTTTATCCAGTAAAACTCACCTTCAAATTTGAGGAAGAGCTTAAATTTTTCACAAACAAATGCTGAGAGATTTTGCCAATAAAAGATCCTTACCTCCCAAATCACCAGGACACACATTTTTCTCTAGTGACCATGGATCTTTCTCCAGACTAGGCCATATGCTGGGACATAAAACAAGCCTCAATAAATTAAAAAAATATTGAATATATTCAAAGCACATTCTCTGACCACAATGGAATACAAATAGAAGTTAATAATTTTTGATTTGCAACTCCACTATCTACTTCCTACAGGATCTAAAATACTTAAACTCTAATGACCAATCAGTGGTTTTGGACTCAATGTAAAATATGTAATTTTTGACAAGAACTATATATAGGTGGGGGAATGCAGGAGTATAGGAACATAGTTTACATGCCCTATTGAAGTTAAGTTGGTATCAAAGAAAAACAAGATTGTTATGGATTTAAGAAGTTAAATTTAAGCCCCACAAAACACAAAGACATTATCAGAGAATATGACCATAGAGATGAAAAGTAGAGTATGGGTTACAAGAAGTGGGGGAAGGGGAAATGGGAAGTTAAGAAATGAGTGTAGGGTTGCTGTTTGAGGCAAAGGGAAATTTCTAGTAATGGATGGTGGGAAAGTGATAGCATTACAACATCCTAAATGTGATTAATCCCACTAATTTTGGAAAGCTAAGGAGGGGGTGGAATGGGAAGATTTAGGCTCTATATATGTTTCCACAATGGAAAAAAAAAAGACAGTCTAAATAGATGACAATTGAATGCCAAGGATGATCCTGGATGGGATCTGAGGATGTAGTACAGGATGCTCAAAGGGACACAGTTGGGACGTAAGAAAAAAAAAGGGAAATATAGAATGTAAGCTTTTATCAATGTTGAATTTCTTGAACTTCTTAGCGGCGCTTAATGAGATTGCATAAAGGAAGGTTCTTGTTCATGTGAACTGTATATGTGAATTACAGTGTTCGTTCAAGGATGTGTGCAGCTTGCTCTCATATGTTCAGAAGACAAAGCAATAGATGATGGATGATAAATAGGGAGGGAGGGAGGAAAAGAAAGAAATGGCGGTGTGACAGCATGTTAAAGTTGGTGGATCAGGGTTATCAGGGGAGGGGGTCAGGATATGCTGGATTTCGGTGTATGGGGTTTGTATTGTTTTTGCAACTGTTCCCATAACTTTGAATTCATTTCAAAATAAAATTAAAAAAATAAATAAAACAGTTGCTGCAGGGTCATATCCCAGCCACAAACCTTTGTGGTCCATAAAGCTCTTGTGTGAAGAGAAAAAATACGAGTGAATCCAAAGATCTAAATGTTAGACTGCATGTGCTTGAAATCTGAAGACATGAAAATTCAAATGTTTCTCCCTTAGGTTTTAAAGGTGAAATTGGTAAAGTGAATTGAAGTTCTATGCAGGGACCATTATAACTCCTCTGATACACATCACACATTCAAGGTCAGGTGGACACAAAGCAAGGAGGGCAATAAGAGGAGTAGTCTTTTCTGAACACCTTGGGTTGGATTAGGTCTCCAAGGCCACAGAACAAAGTTTATGTAAAGAGAAAAGGTTCAGCAGCCTGCACAGGGGCTGATGAATCTTCCACCATGAAGCCTCCCAACGAATGACCCAGATGGTTACAGATATGGGAAGTTATGTATCTCTTTAGTCCTGGGGCTGTCAGTAAGGATCAAGCTTGGCCAGGGCCATAGGCCATGCCCACTGGCTTATGAGCCACCTCTGCATACCTGGGTTCTGTGATGTGAACACTGAATTTGTGGGTCAAGGTGTGGCAAAGATGGAGGCACCGTTTTTCTTGTCCCTTCCCCCACCTCAATTGTCATCTGCCTCAGTTGCCAGGCAGTGGGGGGTTCTGGGCAAAATGCTCACTGTGGTGTTATATCCTCTTGGGCTACAGGTTCGTGGCAGTTGAGGTGACTTAGCAGAGGTCTCCAGGAGCCTGAGACAGTCTGCGGAGAGCCATGACACTGCGCAAATACTTACTAACTCTCAAGGAAAAGATAAAACAATGTACACAAAATCAAAAGAAGAAACCAAAGTCATCAATGCACTTAACAATAGCATGGAAAGATCCCAAACTGAAAAAGCCTCGCTCCAGTCAGAAATCACTGAATTGGAGACAGAGAGTTTGGAAAAGCTCCAGCTGAAACATGAACTCCATCCCAAATGCCATCAAGAAAAAGAAGCAGATTTTTATTCAATGTTCAATTTAAAGAGAATATACCCCCTGAAAATAGAGGAGCATTTTTTCAAGGTAAATCAAAATAGTAGCAATGGATGCGAAGAGCTGAAAACCTATAAAGTTCAAACAGAACTTGTTTCAAAAATGTTCAACTGAATCACCAGGTATTACCAAAGCCTTCTTATATCCCAGGAGAGGAGAACTCATGATATGGAGGTAAGACCTCTGACAGCTGAGAGAAACCTCTATCAATTAAGAAGAGAAAATGCATACCTGATGCAAAAATTAATGGAGGAAGAATATAAAGTTTCTGAAAAGTATCATTCCATCCCTGATCTTCCAAATGGAGCATCTGACAGAGTCCTGAAAGCACATCCAGGAACCCTCTGGACCAACAGATCTCCAAGGAAGGAGGAGCATCAGGCTGGCAGGGCAGGGCCTGTGTCCACCAGTCGCCAAACCCATGATTCCCTCCGTACCGGCCAACACCATCCTGACACAGCAGGTGCCACAGGAGATGAAGACAGAGCTGTGCCTGGGGCTCCCTGCACAGGCAGGAGCAGCTCAGTGGCTTCTTCTCATGCAACCCTCTCACGGGATAAGGGAGCGGCTGGCCCAGGCCCTCGTCCTCCACATTGCCCTCCTGTCAGAAGCCAGAAGTTATGAAGGAGTCCAAGGAGGAAGTTCCTGACAAGAGGACATCCCGTCCTTCCCACCATCTTGGAAACTGAAGAGGAAGCTCCTCAAGAGTCCATTTGCTGAGGGAATTCCCTGGACAAACACTGACCTCCACTGGTAACAAGAATGCATCAAGAACCACTGACAGACTCCCATTTCTGTTTAGATAACCTGGAAACAAATGTTTCACCTGCACTGTTGATCCTCCTTCAACTGAGTCTACTTTGAAAAATCATAACAATAGGAAGATCTTTTTTGTCTTATTTGATTTCCTTTAGGTTTATTTTATTAATCTATACCTTATTTTGTTTCTTTTTGTTTTATTCTATTAAGGAATGATAAAATGACTCAATTCTAAATGTGACAGGTTACAATTGTTAGTGTATTTTATAAATGTAGATTGTATAATATGAATCATAAATTAATTTAGTCTGCTTAAATATATTCTATGTATGTTTAGCACATTATAAAATCAACTATATAGCAGTTTTATATAAGAGGTTTTTTAAGTGAAAATATTTGTATCTCAAGGTTTATTTCTATATATCTAGGGGACAGTATCTACTGGTTATATTACTGTAATTCACCATTATAAAATTTGGATAAGGAAAAAACCCACAAATGTTTAAGAAAATGTAAAATCAAACAATATGCTCTTTAGAGTTACATATATGATGTGTTTAAATGATAAAGAAAGGCAAAGAAATGATAATTTCAGAATGATGGCTGCCTCTTATTGGGGGCAGTCAAGTACAATTGAGTCAGGGAACATCAAAATTGTGTAATGTCCTATTGCTTATTTTGGCTGTTTCATATTTGTACGTTCCCTGGATTATTATTGTTATTCTTTAAACTGATGTATATATATATCATATTTTCTTTTATGTGTTTGACTTCACTCATAATAAAAGTTAAATCAAATGTGAGAATAAAATCATTTTATTATATAGCATATGATATTGATAAGACAGTGAAGATGGCCGAGTGCATGTGGATCCAATCCACATGAGCACAGGTGGATATCAGCAGCTCTCACTCAGGGGGCACCAGGTGGTGCTGCTCCACGTGGGGCAGCAGGTGGAGACAGGGTAGAGAGTGCACCTGCTCAGACAGCTGACTGCAGAGCACAGAGTGTAAAAGAGCCTGTTTAGGACATAAAGGATAGAAGGCAGGAAAGGGGGCTACAAAGATGAGTGCATGCCTGAAACAGAGGTCTAATGAAAGTACTGAGGAAGCACTAAGTCCATTTCTAAATAAATCAACAGTAAATGAGTCAACCTGAAAGGAGCCAATTGGCTCATATGAAAAATCTTACTCCTTCCTCTCTGTAGGGCAGATAAGTTGGCTGGACTTTATTTATATCTGCCCCTTTACTGGAAGTTATCAGTCTGAGTACTAGTGTTGTGGATTCAGCACATGCTGGATGATTTCCTTTTGTGTGTCTGCACTGGGAGCTGGGCAGGGAGGAAGAGAGATGAATGAGGCACAAATAACTGCCAAGTAAGATTTTGTGGTGGGGAAGCACCAAAGAATCATGAGGGAAAAAAGCAAAGCTGTCATATGATCACTAAACTGCTCACTCATTGACTTAGCAAATATTTGTTGAGCCACTTTATGTATCAAAAATTGCTAGACTTAGGACTGAAAAGATAAATATGACATTACCAATGCCTTCAAATACTTGACAATCTAGATAAGGAGACAGGCATATAATCAGAAAACTACAACACAATGTGGTAAATTCAGTGATAATGTTCTTCAGAGAACATTATGGAAAGAGAGAACACCACCCAATGGGGAGGAGGCTACATGGAGAACCAAGAGTAGAGATTTTAGGAAGGCTTCTTAGAGAAGGAAAAATCTGTGTTGATATGAAACATCCAAGTTGAAGAATAATGGATCAGCATTCCACACAGATGAAAAAGTGGAGCCAGACACACAACAGCATCTTTGTGTGGCTGGAAGCTAAGGGTGTGGCAGATCATGGAAAGCCTTAGCTTTCTGGAGAGAAGTTGTATTTTTATCCAAAAAGCAAGGGGGAAACACTGGAAGAGCTGATGCTGAAGAGTCCAAAAAACTGTTCTAAATTCTCCAATTTACCCTGGAGGTTTTGTGGAGAATAGGTTTGGATAAAAGGGAGCTAATGGAAGGGATAGAAAAGCAAGTTAGGGGTCAGACTGAGAATTCAGCATTGGACATGTGCTTACGGGGCTGAAGAAAACCACTGGGGAGATTCTAATTGTCATAAAGGAAGTTATGGAAAGAAAGTGCTTATTCAGGTCTGAGTATAGATGTGGCACCTGAAGATTCCAAACTGGCCTGCTACTGGGGTGGTCAGGGAGAGTCTGTGGGAAACCCAGCCTCCCTGCTGTGGATTATTTCCAGAGCTCCCTCAGAGCCCAGGGCTGAGAGATTAAGAGGGTCAAAGGAATGTAGTAACTTGGGCAAAGTCCATGTATGCATGCCTCTTTCAAAACTTGGTAAATCTGATGGAAGGCACTTCCAACATACTACAGTCAGATTTTCTTTCTTCTACAATGGAACACTGTAAGAAAGGATGCCACATGTCTGAACTGGATGTAAATCAGAAGCAAGGTGTTTAACAGGAGATGAAAGTGCAAATAATAGGTCAGTCCTTTTCAGGCTGCATAAAACAAGTCATGAAGATCAGTACCTGCCAAACCCTGAATTCCTTATCCACTCAAAGAAGTTAGAAATCACCCAGGGCCCTGTCAACTTCATTTTATTGGTGGACAGATGAGGGGGTTGGATCATATCTCATTACTTTAGTAGATCATAGAACCCAAGATTCATGGAATCTCATGGCTAAAGGGAGTGTCTTAGATCAACTTACTCAACCTCTCTTATGAAGCTTCAGATAAATCTTCACTAGAAGCATTATAAGGAATTCTAGTTGTGGTCCTAGCAGGGGTAAGAGATAGCTAACATTCTGGGAATACATTGGAGATGTGAAAGAAGTGGAATAGACCGCCAAAATACCAAAGGAAAATAATGTCTGACAGGGTGCCAATGAGGAAAGAATGATCTTGGGCATAAAGATATGCTGATTTACATGTGGGCTTTGAACAAAACAAAACAGAAAGAGAAACTGAGTGTATATACAACTTCAGAAACAGGAGGTGCTCTGGAAACACTAATTGGGGGGCATTGGCTCTCACCATATACATTGTGATCATCAACACCTTGGGAAGCAGCTGTTCCCTTCAAACCATATTTCTTCCCCAAATGTATGCCTTACAAAAATTACAACTTTTAAATTTAGGCTAAAAGGCTCTCGAATCAATTTCAACTCCTAGTGTCCAGGTTGTGTTCTTTTTCTACCTCTGGAAGAGTGTCTTCCAATGTAACCTCCATCTCCACTCTGCCTTTTTTAATTCAAAGGCATCAAGAGGGCACCCAAAGACAGTCTTCCTTAGAAGGCCAAAGGGAGAGGGGCAGAATGAGCAGACTGTGGATGTACATACTCAAGTAATACTTGTCCCTTTCTACATATGCTTGGCTTTGATCTCAAGCCACCATTGCCCTGATGTCTGCAGGAAGACTCTGAAATAGTCTCCCTGGTGACAGTATTGAAACAAGTTCAAGTATGTCCTTAAAGTTCAGCGATCATATTACAGCTGCACGAATTCTCTGCTCTTGCCTCTGCTGCAATTTCTGTCAAAAATTTAGAAAGCCCTTCTCCCAGAATACATACACTTAGTATGAAATTTTATATAAATACTATCACCTTTTGCCAAATGGAGAGGGAGACATTCCTGAATTTGTCTCCTTAATGGCACCTGCATTGCAGGAGCCAAAATTAACTACAGATGCCTCAACTCTGCAAGTTTCATCAACAAGAAACTAAGTTCATTTACAGAACTTCTTCAACTGAACCTTTGGGGAATGTGAAAAGAGGATTTATGAGCAGAGACACGGGGACATAGTGAGAATGAATCCAATATATTTAGTTTGCATTGCCCCACATGGTGCCCTTGCCCATATTTACTCTACAAGTCTTCTTTGAGGAAATAACAGAAAAAATGACATTATTCTCAGAATTATACTTCATTTTAAAATGGCATGTGCATCCTCCCATTAATGACCTTTCAAACCCATGATCAAAGAGAAAGGAAATTTCTCATTTCTCCACTGCCTCATCTGAACCCAGGAATTAGGTCTGTGACATCAGCAACTGTATCTTTATGGTTACAGTGATACTTATGATAGAAGAAAGATCCACATCCAGAGACCATGCTGCAAGAAGCATGTCCCAGCTCCCGCAGCCTGCCACAGGGTCAACAGTGCTGCTTTGCACTCTAGGCATGCAGGCATGTGGTGGGATACAAGAATTCAAAGGGCTGAGTTGAGATCTATGCCCTATGTAACATTATTTCTTCACAGACGCACCCTGGCTGGGGGTCTGAGGGCCTGCATCTCTTTCACCTAGAGGATCACCCCAGCCAGAGAAGCCACACAAGGTCCTTCCAATGGTGGCCCCAGGGTCCTGTGGGGGCTCCCCTTGTGAGGTGGACTCTGGGACACTGGCCATCCTTGGTTTATCTCTCAGCGTCCCTTCACGCATTCAAACTCATCCTTGTCCATGACACTTAGCATGTTTGTATAAGATGATGTATATTTTCCTTCTTTCAGGAATATTCTTGTATAAGTTCTTACAACAGGTCATCCGTTACCTGTTTATCTCCAGCCTGCCAGCCAAGACTCTCTCCCGAGCTGAGGGAGCCTGAAGCAGAAAGGCAGCACCAGGAAAATGTCCACCCAGGGATGACCAGAATCCCAGGACAGACTGGAAATTGCTTCAAGAAGCCGAGCTGCTCTGTAATTAGGGCTTCCTGGGGAAACAGCCCTCAGAAGAATGCCTGAGCAATGTCTCTTCTCTCTGACATGATGGCAGCCCAACAAATCTCCTTTTTCTGATCTCATGCTTTACATGATTCTCCACCTGTGTATCTGGGGCAGTTCTCCATGTGTGGTGCTCTGAACCCATTTTGAGAAGGGTCCTGGGGAGATGGGTTCCCCATCAGTCCAGGAACACAGAGCAGTGGGTCATTCCCACCTTCTGCTCCTGCAGGCCAGGAACATGGGAGCCACATGGGGGACCCAGAGAGCATCATGTCGGACATGGGGGCCCCCGTGGGAACAGCCTGGGTAAGAGGAGGATGGGCAAGGGGACAGAGGGCAGGGGAGGGGAGGGGGGATCTTAGTTTGCCCAGGCGGCTATAACAAATGCCCCAAGTGGTTTAGGTTGTTGGTAAACAGAAAACATTTCTTGGCTTGTGGTTTCAAGTCCAGATGTCTGTATCAAGGTCAGCGCAGGCAAAATCATGCCTTTTCCCGGGGTCAGGAGCTTTCTGGAACTGGCCCACTGCAATCCTGGGGGTTCTTTGGCTTTTCCCTGCATCTGCCACGCAGCAACGTCCTCTGCTTTCTTGTTCTGTGACTCCCAGGTCCTCTTTACAAGGCCTGCGGTAACCTGGGTTAAGACCATTCAGTCTGGCCATAGCTGAACTGCAGAGAACAGCTTCCTGAAGTCCTGTGTGTGCTGGGTTCCTGCCCAGGGGAACGAGATGAAGATTA
>PVKY010004296.1:0-19552 GCA_004027775.1 Bradypus variegatus
TGCAATGGGGGGAGGAAGGGAATGGGATATTTTGAATGTTCTTTTCTATTTTAATGTTTATTTTATTTTTTGGAGTAATGAAAATGTTCAAAGATTGATTGTGAACAACTATATGACAATGCAGTGAACAACTGATTGTATGCTTGGAATGACTGTATGTTATGTGATTATATCTCAATAAAATTGTATTAAAAAAAAATAATCCAGAGTGGGACACAGAGCATGCCTCAGACTAGGGGATAAAGTCTTTTAAAAGCAGGGTAAGTGGCATTAGAGTGGAGCAACACATGGTAGTGTGTGCCCCAGTAAATTAAAAGCCAGTCCCAATCGGAATTGCTATAGAAAGTTTCAAAAAGCTGCCTGACTACACCAAACTCAGCCCTCAGCCCGGGGAAGGGGGTGGTGCTGTCTGTGCAAACCTGGAGCTCTCAGCCTCCACCCTCTCCACAACCCCCAGTCCAAGCCGTTTAGAAGCCCAAAGCTTTGAGACCCACTTCTAGAATAATCAAACGGAAGGAAATCCAAGAAAAACCCAGTAGAAGTTGACAGACCTCAGTCAAGGGCTTCAAGTTCCCTCTTGAGCCCCTTGGTTTGCTTTTAGTGACCATCACCACCTCCCAGGGGGCTTGTTCGAGTTCAGATGACTGGGCCCCCCCACCAGAGCTTCTCTCTGCAGGTCTGAGCTGGGCCCCAGAAAAGACACATTTCTAACAAAGTCCCCGGTGATGGTGCTGCTGCTGGCTGTGACCAGGGTTTGAAAACGCCTGCTGTAGAGCAGCTGCTTCCCGTGGTGGCTGGGTGACACCCACATTTCCCCTTCCCACCTCCATGGTGGCGCCCTGCATGGGGCGCTGCGGCGAGCACGTGGTGGAGCTCACAGTGGGATAGATGCCCCCAGCGGCAGGGCCCGGCTTGACCCGCTGGCGGCCAGTGGGGTTTGAGGGGCGCGGGTGGCGTGGCTGGATCCTGCATCTGCCTGACGGTGCCCAGCACAGGTCACTTCACTGCACCAGGCTGGACCGTGTTCATCTGAAATTCAAGCGTAACCAGGCATCCTCTCTTTCTTGCTTTTTAAGTTAATGGATCAATCGATCAATATTTTTATTTTACTTTTTTGCTACTTTTGGTGACCTTGGCTTCTTTCCTTGTGAACTGGGGTGCCACCAATGTGCCGGGGCTCTGAGAGGGCAGCAGGCAGATGTCCCTGCTGTTATCATAAAGATGCTTTCGGCCCAGGTCACAAGAGAGGAGTGAACGTGGAGACAAGCTCTGTCCACAGCTGAGGGGCACCGCGGCCTCTAACCCTGGCCCACGCAGGGGACACGAGTGGGCCTGTGGGGTGTGAGTGGAGGTGGGCGACGGCACCTCCCACACTAACTGCAGGGGGACAGCCCTCTTGGACCAGCCCTTACACAGCAGCCACAGGGCATTCCCTCCCGCTGCGGGCTGACGCACTCCGGGACAGGGTGAGTGGGTTCTAAAACTGGATTCAGAGGAGCAACTGGCACTGGCTCTGGGCAGCCCAACATTGTGACGATCCCAGAGATGCCTCAGGTTTTCCAGCCCTCAGACCACCCAGTTTCCTCCCCTGTGACCAGAGAGAGAACCCCAAATCTGATGCCACGGTAAGAGAGCTCCCCTGCTTGCCTGCAAGTTACTTGGGTGCAGATGTGGCGATGGGTGAGAGGCTCCCAGCCCCAGTGTCCTGGTGTTCTTGGGCTGCTTCCACAGCAAGTGGAGGCGCTCTTGCAGCCAGGCCCGTCTGCTCCCAGGCCCCTCTCGGTCCCGCATGGCCCTGCGAGCACCAATGTGGCGGGAAGTGGGGGTCAGAGGAATGGCTGCCCCTAGACCCCAGGTCAAGCAGGTAGAGATTGAGAAAAGGCACAGGCCAGGTCAAGGCTGAGGGGGTCCCATGCTGCAAGACGTGGCCGGCCAGGGCCCCCCTCTCCATAGGACCCCACCGGAGCACAAGGCGGAACAGGACACAGCACCCTGGCCAGGGGCAAAGGCGCTGACGTGCAGCTTGGCAAGTACACAACAGCTCCCAGCCTCAGTTTCCTGGGGACTGACACCTGCCTGACCAGGCTAGTATAAGAATCGATTATCTGCAAACGGATTTTTAAATTGTTTTACCGAGATATGTTCACATACCACACAGTCACCCATGGCGCACAGTCAGCTGTTCACAGCACCATCATATAGCTGTGCACTATCACCCCAATCTATTTCTGAACATTTTCCTTGCATCAGAAAGAATCAGAATAAGAATAAAAAATTAAAGTAAAAAAGAACACCCAAATCATCCCCCCCATAGCACTGTATTTTTCATTTAGTTTTTGTCCCCATTTTTCTACTCATTCATCCATATACTGGATAAAGGGAGTGCGAGCCACAAGGTTTTCACAATCACACTGTCACCCCTTGTGAGCTACATTGTTATACAATTGTCCTCAAGAGTCAAGGCTACTGGGTTGGAGTTTGATAGTTTCAGATATCTACTTCTAGCTATTCCAATATATTAAAACCTAAAAAGTGTTATCCATACAGTGCATAAGAATGCCCACCAGAGTGACCTCTCGACTCCATTTGAGATCTCTCAGCCACTGAAGCTTTATTTCATTTCATTTCACATACCCCTTTTGGTCAAGAAGATGTTCTCAATCCCACAATGCCAGGTCGAGATTCATCCCTGGAGTCATATCCTGCGTTGTCAGGGAGATTTACGCCTCTGGGAATCAGGTCCCACATAGGGGTGAGAGCAGTGAGATCACGTGCCAAGGTGGCTTAGAGAGAGGGGCCACATCTGAGCAACAAAGAGGCACTCGGGGAGACTCTTAGGCACAATTATTAGCAGGTTTAGCCTCTCCTTTGCAGTAAGGAGCTTCATAAGGGCAAGCCCCAAGACAGAGGGCTCAGCATACCAAGCCATCAGTCCTCAATTTTGTGAGAACATCAGCAACAATCCAGGTGAGGAAGTCCAACACTTCTGCATTTTCCCCCAGCTCCTCAGGGGGGCCCTGCATACATATTTTTATTCTCCCCCCAAATAACTTTGGGATGTGTTGCTATTTCACTCTAACCTATACAAATCTACCATATCTCACTTCTATTCAAAGTTCCAAGTAATTGTGGTGTTTGAACAAACTGACTGTAGAAGTTATATTGTTTAGAAAATAAAGATCCTACACCAAATAAACATCTCTTCCCTTGGTCTCACAAGGAAGGTGAAGTTTTAAAACACAGTCAGTTTCAACCTTTACCCTTTGGCCTGATTTGCCTTAGTCTTAACCAGATCACCACAATAAATTTTTGAACATTTTCCTTACTCCAAAAAAATAAAAATTAAAACAAGAATAAAAGTAAAAGAAAAAAGAACACCTAAAACATTCCATCCCCCCATCCCACCCTATTTTTTCATTTACTTTTTTCCCCATTTTTCTACTCATCTGTCTGTACACTGGATAAAGGGAGTGTGAGCCACAAAGTTTTCACAATCACACAGTCACGTCCTGTAATCTACATTGCTATACAATCGTTTTCAGGAATCAAGTCTACTGGGTTGCAGTTCTACAGTTTCAGGTATTTCCTTATAGCTATTCCAATATAATAAAATCTAAAAAGGAATATCAATATAGCACATAAGATGCCCTCCAGAATGACCTCTCAACTCCACTGGAAATCTCTCAGCCACTGAAACTTTATTTTGTTTCATTTCTCTTCCCTCTTTTGGTCAAGAAGATTTTCTCAATCCCACAATGCCAGGTCCAGGCTCATCCCTGGGAGACATGTCCCGCATGCAAATGGATTTTATAAGAAAAAGCGTTTTTTTTGTTTAACTATGAAAGTTAAGATTCTTCTGCTTGCCTGTTTGAGAAACCAGACCTCAACTGGGAGAGACACAAAGGGGAATGTTCCGGCTCAGTTACAGCTCAGAGTCACTCCCAGGTCAGGGAGAGCAAGTGCTGTCCTCGCCCCTCTCTCCACCCCTCTGTCCGTCAGTCGGGCTTCTCCCAGGAGCCCGGAGAGTTTCCCAGCTCCACCTCCCAAGAGGAGATTCTCTCCTTTCTTAGTTCCATTTGGAAAATCCCCAGGAGGGCTCTGACTGGCCCAGCTCGGGCCATACGCCCACTGCCCACCGTGAATATGGGGATTACACTCAGCAGCCGCATCCAGAAGGACCTATTTGGAGAGTTGGGGGCTCAGATCCCCGAAAGAAAAGAGGTATCATTCCCTAGAGAGGGGAAATGTGAGGCTGGGCAAACAAAAGGAAAAGCGCCCACAATGGGGGTGATATTTGACAACAGTGTTATTGTCGTCACTGGCTCCAGCATCGTGCATTTGTCACATTCTCTTAATTCCTGTTGTCCTTGGGCAAAATATCGTCGTGTCATCCAGGCTGCCTGGTTAGAAATTGGTTCTACTGCTTTCTTCCTGTGTGGCATTGGGCAAGTTACTTAACCTCCCTGTGCCTCAGTTGTTGGGGATCGAATCATGTCCCCTTAAGAAAGGCATGCTCTGGTCCTGACCCCTGGTCCCGGGGGTGTGAGCCTGTTTGCCAGTCAGACCTCTGAAGGTGTTACTAGTTAGGGTGCCCACTGTGAATGAGGTGGGCCTTCACCTGACGTCCTAACAAGCAAAGGGAACAGGGCATGGAGGGAGAAGCCATGGGGAGCAGCCAGAAACTGGAAGTCAACGGAACCCGGAAGAGAAGGAAGAAGACGCCCATGTGCAGGGCTGTGACCCCCTTGGAGGAAGCTCCTCGCCAGCCAGGTGCAACTCCCTCTCCCGGAAGTGCCCACAGCCCCAGCAGAAAGCTGGGGGCAGGGCCATCAATGTGGCGCCTGAGTAGCTCCCTGTCCTGCACGGTCCTCAGGGTCCCCAGCTATCCACTGGGTACATAGCCAGCCAGAAGCAAGGGCCCCAGCTCTGTGCCCAGGGGGGCAAGGCAGGGCCTGGAGGGTCACAGTCAGCCACGGCCCCCTGTGGAACGCTGCCGGGGGTGGCCCTGGCTCTGGGAGAGGAGGGACCCCAAGGAGCTGAGGTGCTGTCCTCCTGGCACTGATGCCTGGCAGAGGGCAGGGCACCAAGACTCAGAGTGGGGATGCTGAGCTTCCACCCTCCGGGGGGCCAGGAGCAGGGGCAGAGTGGGAGAGAGGACATGGTGAGGGAAGGAGGGCAGGGGATGGGGTGAGGAATCACCTTAACTTTTTATAGGGACAGCGGCAGACAGCTGAGGAGCCCACAAAGGCATGGAACAGTGGAGATCGTGTGAGGGCAGGTGTGTTTTCCTCTGGAATTCTCTACATGTTGCCTGGTTGGCACCTAAGTCTCCGTGGGTTCCATCAGAGCAAGCCAGTGCTGAGCTCCTACGTAGCCCCCAGAGCTGCCCAGGGCAGGGGGTGTGTGAAAGCACCAGGGAAAGGAGCAGACACGGTCCTTGGGGACCTCACTGTGCCAAGGCCTAACCTGGGGGTCTCACCTTCGTGGAACCCACAGGACGGTCAGCCATCCTGGTTCCTGCCCAGCTACCCCAGGATTCCCCCTGACCGCCATGCCTGACCTTTTCACCACTTGGCTGTAAGTCCTGGCGATGGAGTTTTACTTGGAAAACAAAAGGAACCTCGCCTGTCACTTGGCACTTCAATGGGAGGGCAGTTGTTCTTAAAAGGGGTAAAACTGACCACAGGAATATGACACAGGGCAGCCCCAGCCCTTCCGCGGGTTTCTCTTGTCCCCGCCCCTCGTGGGGGCTTTCCGATGACCACAGAGCACAGGGCACTTGTTCGCCAATGATCCCAGGCAGGTGACACATTGCCACTCGTCGCTCTGCCAGCCTGGGACGGACTTCTCCCGCAGCTACCTAGGTGGGAGCACAACAGACATGGGAGGTACTGGAAAGTTCCCATTGGTTCTGTTACCCAAAGAATGGAGGATCTGAAGAAAGTGTGGTGGTTTGAAGCCGTGCGTAACCCAGAGAAACATGTTCTTAAATCTAACTATTCCTGTGGGTGCAGACCCACTGTAAGTAGGACTTTTGATGAGGTTACTTCAGTTAAGGTGTGCCCCAGGCCAATCAGAGTGGGTTCTAATCCTCTTACTGGAGTCCTTTATAAACGGAATGAATAAAGAGAGAAAGAGAGAAGGTCAGGGAAGCAAGAAGCGGAAATCAACAAAACCCAGAGGAGAAAGGAGAGACCGGCAGATGCCACCATGTCCCTTGCCATGTGGCAGAGGAGCCCGGGGTGGTCTTTGGAAATAAAGCATCACCTTGATGATGCCTTGATTTGGACATTTTCTTGGCCTCAAAACTGAAAGCTAATAGATTCCCATTGTTTAAGCTGAACCATCGTATGGTGTTTGTGGTGGAGCAGCCTGGGAAACTAAAAGAGGAAGAAAGGTTAATTCCCCGTTTACAGAGGCCCACTGGCTAGGGCATTATGGAGAGGAGGACATGGCATATACAAGGCAAATGCCAAAATGCATGCTCACGTGTGCACGTGGTGGGGTGGCGGAGAGTTTTTAAACAGGCCTCGTGGATTTGTATGAGGTCGGTCATTCCCTTAAACAGCTTCTTGTGGCATCAAAAACTTCTGACTTCAACACTTTTATTCACTCCCATGGCTTCAGTTTCCACACTGATTCCTAATTATGCAACTCCAGACACGACCTGGTCTTTCAGCTCTGGATGTGCAAACTCGTCTAACCATTGGACAACTCGCAGGGCATTTCAAACTCAACAAAGTAAAATGCCCCCCTTTTCTCCAAACTTGCTTGTTGGGGATTGAATCATGCCCCCCACCCTCCCCGCCAAAAGGCATGTCCAGGTCCCAACCCCTGGTGCTGTGGGTGTGAGCCCATTGTTTTTACTCAAGGTGCACCCACACTGAGGGGGGCCCCCATCCAATATGGCTGAAGCTCTCGTAAGCAAAGAAGCCACAGGGGGCAGCCAGAAGCTGGAAGTCGGTGGAACCCAGAAGAGAAAGGAGAAGACACTGCACGTGCATCGCTGTGGAAACCCAGAGATCGCCAGCCAGCCAGGAGACATCAGCGCTGGGAGGAAACTGTGGGCCAATAAATTCCTGTTGTTCTGCCGGGTATTTATCCCAGCACCGGGAAACTGAAGCACTGCTGCCCTCCCATGTTCCCTATTTCCATGACCTATACCACATTCTCCACGTCACCCTGGCTCGGCCCTCGCTGACATTTCCTGCTCCTCACCCACAGCCAGGTTACCCGGATCTAACCAGATCCCTCAGACCTACAGCTACTGCCCTAGACGGCCGCTCTCCTCCTCACTTCCTCACGGCACAAGGAGCCACCCTCACCTTCCAGAGCACCCCTCTCGTCCCCGAAGCCAAGCTACCCGCAGGCCTGACTCAGGGCCCTTCACTGTCGGAGCCAAGCTGCCCGTGTCCCTTTCTCCTTGCCCTCACCCCAAGCACACTCCTGGGCCCCCAGTCAGGCTCCACCAGGTGGAAGCTGTCCCGGTTTGTGTTACCGCTGGAGGTCCGTTGCCCACCGTCCCGGAGTGGAGTGACGAACAGGCACGAGTGGCACCAGAGACCCCTCCTCAGGGACAGACGCCACGCTGCGCTGGACGAGGTCGCTGGGACAAAGGCAGGAACGGGTCAGGGACGCGGGCCTGGCTCTCCCCTGAGGGGCTGCCCTTCCACCTCCTCTTTGCCTTTTCACCTACGGCCTAGAGACCCCGGCGTCGGGGCTAAGCTGCTCCAACAGTCTCTAAGGGGGAGTCAGCCCGAAAGCTGCCGCATACTCTCACGCTCAGAAATTCACGTCTTTTTGATTTTGCATTTGTGATATATTTTAAAAATAGCTTTGTATCTGGTCTTTTTTTCTGAGTGGTTTGAAGAGACCTTTGGATCAAAGCAATACATTTTCTGACCTTTTCAAAAACAATATCACATAACTTTTCACCTTTAAAAGTTGTGCAGTGTTTTGGTTTTAAAATGAAAAGCATACTACACAAATCTAAACATCAGTCCCAAAAAGATGTTTCCTAAAGGAATGTGTTCAGAGATGGCTTGCAAAATGCCATCTTTTTTGCAATTTACGTAGCTAGTTTTATGGTTCCCAGATGCCTTACACTCACTCTCCAGAGCCCTGGTTACACGACAGACCCTGGGGTCAAGGAAGGAGATGCTTTTCTGAGAGTCCTAAGATGCCGCACTTTGCCAAAAGCTTCAATTCATAATCTTGTTATGTAAATGAAAAAAAACAGCAATGATTTAAGAACATTTATGTTCTATTGGCAAATCAGCAGTTAATGAAACCCTCAGATCATGTGGCAATAACTTTAAGGTTTGGATTCACCTAAGTACATTTAAAACCTTTATTTCATGTATAGGAAAAAATAATGACAAACACTCATTCTGAGGAATGAGTGTAATGTACAGCAAGACAAACCAGGCGTGATTCAGGGAGAAAGAGGAGTCTTGGTTTGATGCTCAGCTTCCTCTGTACAAGACGGTTTCTCCAGCTTTGCTTATAATCTAATAAAGTGGAAAAAAACTGAACATGCATGAGTAGCAGGCCGGCGTGACCAAGTAACCATTACAAAGGAAGTATGTGCTGATATAAAACAGAATGATATAAAACGCTCCCCCAGATAAATTGTTAAAGAATTTTTAGAAAAATCTATAGTACAAGCTCATTTCAGTTTTAAAAGGGATGTCATATCTGTATGTGTGTGTGTCAATCTGTGCCAAACTAATAACCTGCAGGTTTTCTCTGTGTGTTTGCCTCCTTCCTTCCTTCTCACTGGTACCCCAAGGGCTGTGCAGGCAGGTTTTCCTTCTTCAGCCCCCACCCAAGCAGGAACAAAGATCCAAAGGCCCTCACTAGACCGAATGTCCTTAGGCATATTTGCAGAACTAGTTTTTCCTCCCCTGGAGATGAAATAAGACTGTGCCTGTGGAAAGGATGGGAGAAGGCAGAGGGGCGCTGGGCGGGGAAGCCAGCAAGAGGGACGAGGAGCCAATGACTTGTGGGGGAGGACGAGAAACTGCCAGGGGACCAGGGAGAGGCCAAGCCTGCACCTGGCTCCATCACAGCCCTGCAGGTGAGGACCACGTGCGGTTCAACGTCCTCGGCACCTGCAAGACCCCACAACAGAGGGGATAGGTCAGCCAGGGTGGGCTGGGTTTCACTGCAGTAACAAGCAATGCTTGGGTCTTGGTGGATGAAAACAACAGACCAACAAGCCCAGATAGGACTGACTGGGAGCTGGCTCCCCTCCAGGTCATTCTCACCAAGGACAGGCTGACAGAGCAGTCCCCACAGCAGAGGGACATGGAGAACAGAGAAAACTGTGCACTGGCTCTGGAAGCATCAGCCTAGAAGTAACAGCCACCATTTTGAGTCACATCCTATCAACCAAAGCAAGTCACATGGTCACACTTAGCTCTAAGGGGGCAGGAAAGTGTGATCCCACAGGAGAACTAGAAACATAGTGTGAGAGGCACCAAGGACCACCTCAGAGAGGACTCAGACATGCGGTCCAGGGAAGGGGCATGAAGGGGAAATCACTGCCCCTCCACAAAGTGCGACTGAGCCGGTCATGGTTCTTCCCACAAGCAGCGCAGCAGTGGCCCTCCCGTCATGGTTTCTCATAGGTGCCTAGAACTTTCTGGAAGGAAACAAAGACTCTGACTGCCTCTGGAAATGGGAAGTGCAAAGGAAAAAATTTTAATTTTCATTTTATACTCTTTGGTAATGTCTGAAATTCTCACCACGACATTAATTTGTGTGGATTATTCCATGAGGACCAAGTCCCCAGATCTATCTACTCAGCAAAAGATGGTGTAGAAGAGGGATGACATCATCAACATGGCAATGTACACAGCTACTGACTCCTCTCCAGAGATTCAATGAAGAAAAGGAAATTCTGAATTGTTTGAAACTCTGGTGGAGGATATAGACTGGAGAAAGACCCTGCAAATGCCGAATTGAAGAAAGAGAAGAAGTATCAGGTGGAACCTTCTGTCCCGGATCAGGCGTCCTCTCTCCTCCCCCTCATTTGGTCTCCATGTGGGAAAGGCACACAATCAGCAGACAGGACCCCTGCCACCAGATACACAGGCTATAAAATCTCTCACAACAGTGAGACATACCCCCACCATTTGAAGAACTGGGGGACAGAGGAGGACATTTCAAGGCCCAGGTCAGTGAAGGACAAAGAGACTGAGAAAACGTGGACAGAGACTCTGCTTCCAGCCTTGGTCTGAAAACCCTTCCCCCACCCTTGAGGCAAGCAGCAGCTGGCTGCTATTTCCCTCCCTGGGGGACAGCTGGAATACTGGGTCAATGGAGGGAGTAGTTTGCCACAGGTGGAGACCCACATCGAGCCAGATTTTGGCCTGCAAATTGAGGGCATAGGAATCCCACAGTTTCAGCCTCGCTGGGTCATCCAAAGCCTGTGCTTGGACGCAAAGCAGCCTCTAAGGACAATCAAGTTACTTAACACCACCATCTGCTGGACAGTCCAGAAAGTGCAAGGGAATAAAACACTAAAAAAGTTGCTCCAGACCCTTTATTAGGACTACAGGAGCTTGTCTACATGCTCAGTACAGAAACCCAGCCCTATCTGAGCTGAGAAATGTGGACAACCCAACTGTGAAAGCAGGACTCTGAAACAAACTCAGGTCTTGCTGATAGTGGAAAACAGAGCACCACTGGAAGCCAGCAGAACTGTATTAGCACACACAGTGAACTTGCCGGGGTGCCCCAGAATCTACCTCCCATCCCTGTGGCAGGCCAAGGTGGGTGCCTGATTTGGGGGGAAAGACTGGGGGGTGGGGGGGCAGAGCCAATCTGACAAATGACCAGTGAGATAAATAAAGAAAAGATAGACATCAAAGAAAACCCAAGTCAAAAGAGAGAAAATAACCTCCAGAAAAAACTAATCAAGAAAATCAGATGCCTAGACAGCAAATAATCATGAACCACACCAGGAAACACAAAGATATGGCCCAGTCAAAGGAACAAACTAACACCGCAACTGATATTCAAGAGTTGAAACAACTAATTAAAGATGCTCCAACAAATCTTCTAAATCAATGAGTTGAAAGAAAATGTGACAAAAGAGATGAAGGCTATAAAGAAGACACTGGGTGACCATAAAGAAAAATTCATAAGCTTGAAAAAAATAATGGCAGAACTTATGGGAATGAAAGGCACAGTGGAAGAGATGAAAAACACAATGGAGACATACAACTACAGGCTTGGAGAGGCAGAAGAAAGGACCAGTGAACTAGACTACAGGATATCTGAAATCCTACACACAAAAGAACAGATAGGGAAAAGAATGGGGAAAAATATGAGCAGGGGCTCAGGGAATGTGTGACAACATGAAGCTCACAAATATATGTATTTTAGGTGTCCCAGAAGGAGAAGAGAAGGGAAAAGGGGCAGAAAGAATAATAGAGAAAATAACCAATGAAAATCTCCAAACTCTTACAAAAGACATAATATTACATATCCAAGAAGTGCAGCATACCCCAAACAGAATTGATCCAAATAGACCCACCACAAGACACTTACTAATCAGATTGCCAAATGACAAAGACAAAGAGAGAATTCTGAAAGCAGCAAGAGAAAAGCAATCCATCACATACAAGGGAAGCTCAGTAAGACTAAGTGCAGGTTTCTCAGTAGAAACCATGGAGGTGAAAAGGCAGTGGTATGATATATTCAAATACTGAAAGAGAAAAACTGCCAACCAAGAATCCTATGTCCAGCAAAACTGTCCTCCAAAAATGAGGGAGAGCTCAAAATATTTATAGATAGACACTGAGAGAGTTTGTGAACAGGGTACGCCCTTTACAAGAAATACTAAAAGGAGTGCTACAGACATATAGGAAAAGACAGGAGAGAGAGGTTTGGAGAAGAGTGTAAAAATGAAAATACCAGGAGACAGAAAGAGGGTAGAGATCGGGCATTTGATGTTGAAGGAGTACAGAACGTTCAACAGGATTGATTGTATAGACCCAGAAATGGATCGCACAATACTGGGTGATTGTAGCATGATATTGTAAGTACACCGAACAAAGATGGCTGTGAGTACAGTCGAAAGAGGAAGGTTAGGGGCATGTAGGACACCAGAAGGAAAGATCCAAGATAAAGACTGGGATGGTATAATTTAGTGACACTTAGAGTGGTCAGTGATTGTGATTAAATATACAAATGTAAGAATGTTTTTACATGAGGGAGAACAAATGAATGTCAACTTTGTAAGGTATTGAAAGTGGGGTGGTATTGGGCAAAAAATACAATCAGTGCAAACTACAGTCTATAGTAATACATTGTAATATGCTTCCATTAATTGTAACAAAGGCAATATACCAAAGCTAAATGTCTATAAGAGGGGGGTATAAGGGAGGGGTATGGGATTCTTAGCATTGGTGTTGTCTGACGTTTTTATTGTATTTTATTTTATTGTAATTTTCTTTTTTTTTAAGTCATCACTTTTTTCATCCTTTTTCTTTTTTTCCTTTTTCAGCTCTTCCTCTTTCTTTGTGGGAGAAATGGAAATGTCCTCATATAGATACTGATGGTGAATGCATAACTATGTGATTATACAGGGAACCACTGATTGTTTACTTAGGAGGGAATGTATGGTGTGTGAATAAAACTGTCTAAAAAATAAACAGAGAGATACAAGTGCTGGAGGAAATGTGAAGAGAGGAATATGACTAACCACCGTTGGTGGGGAAGTGGAATGGCACAGCCCAGCTGGTGGGCAGTGTGGTGGTTCCACAGGTAGCTAAGCACGGGGCTGCCACATGGTCCTGCAGCCCTGTTATTGGTTGTATGCTTGGAGGAGCTGAGAAGCGGGACACGACTGGACATTTGCATAGTGGGGGTTATGGCAGCAGTATTCACAATTCACAGTGAATGGAGGTGAACCTGGTCAGTCCCTGGAACTTTGGGTATCTGTGTGACACCTGAGACTCAGAGCAAGAGTCCAGCAGCCATGAATGTCAACATTACCCCATACAGCAAATGGTAAAGAGTCTGAAAAAGAGATCAGAATTCAATTAGAGCTATGCATGTAATTGACTTGGTTAGGACTAAGGTAAATCAGACTAAAGGGTAAAGGATGATATTAATGGTGTTTTAAAACTTTAACTTCTGTGTGAGACCAAAGGAAGAGATGTTTATTAGGTGCAAAATCTATATATTTTGTCACACACTATATAATTTAACTTGTATTTATTTAAACACCATAATTATAGGGAACTTTATAACTTGAATAGGGAGTGAAATCCTGTTGGTTTGTACAGGTTAGTGTGAAGATAAAAATGTATTTGCAAAGTTCCCTTGAGGTATTGGGGGGAAATGTGACAATACTAAACTTCCCCACCTGGGGAATTCCTGATATTTTCACAAGCATCGGGGACAACAAATTTAGAGGGCCAAGCCCTCGATCTTCAGGCTTGCCTTTATGAAGCTTGTTACTGCAAAGGAGAGGCTAAGCCTACTTACAATTGTGCTTAAAAATCAACCCTACAGAAACGCTTTTGTTGCTCAGATGTGGCCTCTCTCTCAAAGCCAACTAACAGGTAAACTCACTGCCTTCCCCCCTATGTGGGACGTGACTCCCAGGGGTGTAAATCTCCCTGGCAATGTGGGACATGACTCCTGGGGATGAGCCTGGTCCCGGCATCGTGGGATTGAGAAAACCTTCGTGACCTAAAGGGGGAAGAAAAATGAAAACAAAGTTTCAGTGGCTGAGAGATTTCAAATGGAGTTGAGAGGACATTCTGGAGGTTATTCTTATGCATTATGTAGACAGCCCTTTTTAGTTTTTAGTGTATTGGAATAGCTAGAAGTAAATATCTAAAACTATTGAACTGCAACCCAGTAGCCTTGATTCTCAAAGACGATTGCATTAACTATGTAGCTTACATGGGGTGATGGCGTGATTGTGAAAACCCTGTGGATCACACTCCCTTTATCCAGTGTATGGACAGATGAGTAAAAAAATGGGGACAAAAGTAGATGAGCAATAGGGAGGGATGGGGAGAATGGGATGTTTTGGTTGTGCTCTGTTACTTTAGTTTTTATTCTTTTGTGTGTGTGTGTGTGTCTGGTAATGAGAATGTTCAAAAATTGACTGTGGTGATGAATGCACAAGTATATAATGGTCCTGTGAATACATTGTACACTGTGGATGATTGTATGGTTTGTGAATACATTGCAACAACATTGAGATTTTAAAAAAAGTGTAAATGGGTAGAAGGAAGTCCAAAGAATTGAGGGCTTGTGACTCCAGGAATAACCAGGCTTTGCTGGAAACAGAGAAGGTGATGTTGACACGAGAGGAGAGGACATGGCCTTGCTCCCCAGACCCTGGCCAACCCCCGCCCAGATAGTCCCTGACACGTGTTGCTCCTCTGGAGGGAGGAGGGAGGACCCTGAGCCCTTGTCCTCAAGGCTCCAGTCCAAAGAGCAGGACCGTGGCGCTTAGTGTGTCGTCTCCCACGTTGCAGAGGAGAGAGAATCACGGAGAAGGTTACCAGGACTCGGAGCAGGAAGCCCGATGTGCTCTTTCCCTGCCTAGGCCCAGATTCCCATCCAGGAAGAGCCCGGGGCCGGGAAGTTGTGCTGTGCAACTGCAAGGCGTGGGCAGCACCCTCACAGAGGCCTGCCCGGGGACCCTTCTCCACCGTCAGAACAGGACGGGCAGCCCCAGGCAGCTGGTCCTGGGGAGGACGGAGAGACTGAGTCACAGCGAGAGGCACAGCTTAAGTGGGGTGCGTGACCCACGGCCAGGCCAGCGCTCGGTTCAGCCCCTCAACCTCTCCCACCTCCAGGTATGCATCCGCTTCCAGCTGCAGGTGAAGGCTCCAGACTCGGACCACAACCTCCTCCTTAAAGAACCTCCTCAGGACAGGGCCTCGGAGTCCAGGGCAGAGCAGAGGCAAGGCAGCAGACAGACAAACGGGTGTGGGTGCAAATCTTAACATACAGATGTGATTCCTTCCCTTGTGGTTCAACAGATGTTTCATCCCTTTGATTCACCAGGTGCTGTTGATGACAGGGGACAGCACCACGTGGGAAGTGAGGGATGGAGAAACATGTCCAAGAAACAGCCTCGCCCAGCCCTCGCCCTCACCAAACCCATTGCCCGGGAGGGGAATCAGACACACGGCCAAGCCCAGGGTCTGGAGCCCTGCGGGGTCACCAGGGATAGGCATGGTTTGACGGGGGCCCAGAGGGGGAAAGAACCACTTCCTCCTGGAGGTACCCAGAAGCCTTCCCTGGCGGAGTTCCCACCTGGTCCACGCCCTCCTTGGACAAGAAGCTGGGCAGAGCTGGCCCTTCTTGTAATTCTCTTATCTCTAAAGCAGCCTGTGCTGCTGGTGGGGAGCTGGGGCTCATGGTCTTTTCCACTGGAAAGGGCTGACAGGCATTCCCAGCTCAGAGGTGAGCTCGGGGAGCGCCTTCCCTGCAGCCTTTTCCAGGCCGGGGTGCTCACTGACAGAGGCAAAGCTGAGAGCCAGCGGTCCCTGTCCCATCTTCAGAAGCAGAGAGGCTGGAGGGTGCCCTCCCCTTTCCCAGGTGCTTCCCCCGAGCCTCAGGGCTGCCAGCCCGGCTCTCCCTGGCCCTGGGTCACCCTTTCCTCTCCACGTGCTCACCTGCACGGCCAGATAGCTCTGCTCTCCGATCTCTGTTTAGTCCTGTCATTAGCATTAGCATTAGCCTTCTGGGGTCTTTACATGGATTGAGTTATGTCCCCAAAAAAGACATGTTGAAGCTCTATTCCCCAGAAACTCAGAATGTGACCTTGTTTGGAAATAGGGTCATTGCAGATGGAAGCGGGCAGGTTAAAATGAGTCCTCCTGGAGTCAGGGGGACCCATAATTTCCTATGATTGGTGAGAAGAGGAAATGCGGACAGAGGGGAGAGGCCACAGCTGGCCAGCAACCACCAGCAGTGAGAAGAAGCAGGGAACCTTCTTCCCTCCATGACCCAACAACACCTGCATCTCAGACTTGGAGCCTCCGGAACTGGGAGACGAGAAAATCCTCCTGCTTTAAGCCACCCAGTTTGTAGCATCTTGTTACAGCAGGCCTAGAAAACCCCAACAGGCATGTTCTAACTTTGCATCCTTTCTTCTAGAAATATTCACTCTCATTCCTTTTACCCAAAGCCCATAACCCCTCCATCCCAGGACATGCCTTTTCCTTGTTTCCCTTTTCAAGCTGGTTGGCAGCTCTGAACAGTAACTGAGCTCTCATGTCTTCCGAACAAGGCTTGACAGAACCAAGACATTTCTAGTTCCAAGAAATGGGAACCCTCAAACTCACTTGAGCCAAAATGGAAAATTCATTCTAAGGTGTAAGGTTGTCCCAGACAGTCCAACAGCAGGACAGACGGCCAGAGGATGGCTGGACCACAGAGGGACAAGGGCCGGAACTGGAAACAGTCAGGGCTCGACTGCTACCCTCTCAGAGTCTCCCCTGGCCCCGGACCCACTTGAATTCTCCATGGTCTCTCTCTCTGCGCATCTTCGTTCTCCACTCAGCAGCTTTCCCTCCTTCTCTGCCCACATGCTGGAAGATGACCCCACATGGATCCCAAGATTTAAATTTCCTCAGGTCAAGAAACCATTGGAGGCTGAATAGGACCACAGAATTCTAATTCCCAAATCCCAGGGAAATATTCCCTGGTGCCCACCTGGGTTGTAGAGAGCTGTGGCCCGAAACACAGTCGTGGAGCACCAGCGTAGCCAGGAGGCCCTCCCCTGAGTTCAGAGCAGCTCTTAGAGAAGGGGGTGAGAAGTCCAAAACTCCATGACAGCTGAGCTACAGTGCCTGAGGTTATGAGAATTACGCGCAGGCAACCTAGGGTGGCCGGCCTGTGCCTAGGGACAGAGGGGATTGCAGCAAGGAGGTCAGTGCAGAACCTGTCCCATCCTCACTCGATAGTTTGGGTGGTTGGAGCAACTTCCAGGAGCTGCACAGTGGCCGTCTGCAGACACCCAGGCTGGTGTCAGAAGTGGACAAATAGGAAATACACCAGGAAGCCACTGAGCAGGAACAGGAAGGTGTAAAAGCACCTCTGAGGGTGGCTGAAAATGGGCACCAGCACCAGGTAGACAGAAGCCAGGAACACAAAGACGGGGATGAAAGTAGGAACCTGCAGGGGACAGAGCAGGTTGGCACCTAGGACCTGGATGGAGAAAGCAGGCAGGCGGTGGTGTGTGGGCCCCGGGCTCTGTCCCCAGGGCCCTTCATGCTGCTTCTGCCTCCACCAGCTCCCCACTTCTAGGATCCCCCCTGACAGCCTGCCTGGGCCAGGGGAGCCACCGCTGAGTCTCAGGGGACTCTCCAGGGAGCAGGGGCCGAGGACCCAGCATTACCCTCCCTGTGCTGCCTCTCGTCCTCTCTGCATTTGTCTCCCATTGTTCTCCCTCAGGTCCTCTAAAGGAGAAATGCATCCCCACAAACAGCATGCAGCCTTGTGGTTCCTTTGTCCTCACCCCTCAGGAAATAAGGAAATCGGTACCAAACCTTCACTTCTTCAGTGCCTTAAACGAGGCTGGAGTCCATCGGCCCGCCTCACGCAGCAGCCTAGGGTCGGAGAGGCCCAATGTCCACCCCCAAATCCAACTTGTACAGTCTGGGGAGACTCTTGGTCTTCACCTGCAAGTACAGGAGGAGCTCACAGTTGTGCCGAGGTGAGCCAGGCCAGGAAGCTGCCATGGACACGTGGTGTGGCCCTGCCATGGTGGGGACAGGAGGGGCTGGCCTTCTACGTGCAAACCTGGGTCTGAGAGGCAAGCCCATCCTGGGAGTTTCAGCTTCCACCAGCTCCCCTTATCCTTCAACCAAGGAGAGAAGAAGGCAAGACCGAGGCCCTGAGGAGGAGACCCTGGAGGGTCCTTGGTAACCCATCCCATAAAGGGGCACAAGCCCCGTCACCCACACCCCTCCAGACTGCGACTTCTCTGGCTGCCCCGGCTGGCTGGAGGAGGACCCTATCCGAAGAGAGGTGGGAGGGCCTTGGGTTTCTCCAGAAGAAGAGTGAGTGAGATTGGCTGCCAGAGTCTCAAAGAAGCCTGTGCTGCTGTCGGGAGCCAGCACAGCAGAGAGGACCCCATCCCTGAGCGCCGGACAAGCCCCCTCCTCTCCTGACCCAGTAGCTGCCATGGGTGTGACCTTGAGGCAGCGTCTAGAACCAGCTGGGGGGAGCTCGGGTCCTGGGTGGGAGAGATCACCCGGGAGCTCTCTCTACATCCTGGAGACGCTCCCTTACGTTCCCAATCTCAGCCTCGGGACCGACACTTGCCATGTATCTACTTTATCTCGCCATACAATCTCGTTCTTTCTCATGAGAAAAAGATAAAAATAACTGACTGTGTCATTACCCAGTGTTCTTAAGAAAGTCCCATTGAGCACTGTATGTCCCTTCTAGAAGATTAATAATACTTATTGCAACAAAGAAAGAGAACAGACATGTGATGTCAGAAAAACTACCCGAGAACCCTCCCTAGGCCCCGACCCCGGGCTTGCCTGCTGCTTAAGGCTCGGCCACTGAACCTGCTTTGATGAGGCTGTAAAATTACAACTGGATCTCACAACAGCACATCGCTTCTGCTTCAGGAACGGGAATAAAGGGGATCAGATGGTCCCCCCACCTTGATGCAGCCACTGGCACCTCCACAGTTTGGTCTTGGGTCTGCCCCTGAGCTCAAGAGGGATACGCTGGGTCAAGGGACAGAACTCGGGCCCAGACCACAAAGGAGCAAACAGTCGGATAGGCAGTGCCTGAGCATCCTTTAACATTGTCTTGGAGACAGAATACAGGGACAATAAAAAAAAAGAAATATGACAAAAACAACACAAGCCTTTAAATGTTCTCTCAGTGCCTGAAACATCTGTCCCACTGGATTTTTAGAAACAGGGTGAGAGGAGGGAGCCACATTTACATTTTGGAAGGGCTGGGAGAGAACCGCTGGAGTGTGTGTGCATGGGGCAGGTGGGGCTGGCCTTCTAGAAGTGTGCATGCCATGTCGATCTCTACCTCCACAGGCAGGAGTATGTACACACAGGGGTTCCACAGACCCGGCCCGGGAGAACACCTTCACTTGCTCAGGAAGTTCCCAGTGACGCTGAAGTCCCCTGGGATGGCTGGAGCCGGGCCGCTGCTGCAGTGAGCACCAGGGCTGGAGCTGGTGGGTGGCGACGCAGGTGCTCCACGGACAGGAGGTGGGGTGCCGGGAGGCACAGCTGGACATGAGGCAGGCTCCAAGGGGACCCATGGTGGAATCTGTCCAGGGAAGCTTCCAGCTCTCTTCCCCTGCCAAACACATTCGGGACACCAGTACATTCAACCCAGTCCCCACAGCTTCCAGGTGTAGATATCCGTGGCTCACCTGGGGTGACAGGTTGCTGGGGGGTTGGGGGAGGGTTGGGTAGGACCAGAAGCCTGTCCCTCCAGACCAGCCAAGACCCAAATAGCTTAGGGTTGGAGGGCATGCGTGGAGGGAGATGCAGCAGACGTCACGTCTGACTCTGACTTTCTG
>PVKY010004297.1:0-19561 GCA_004027775.1 Bradypus variegatus
GTTCCTCTTAGTGTAGGTTGTAATCCTCTGCTGTCTAGGCATAGTTTCATTGGTTATCCAATCAGGCTTTCCCAGACCAGAACAGGCTCAGGTCCCAGAGGGAAGAAATATTCAGTATCTGGTTTCCCTGAGGGTGTGTCTTAGAAAACTGCTCCACTCTGTGCCTCGGGTCACTGTGCTTTTCTGCCCAGCAGGTGGTTCCTGTTAGCCTATAATTCTTGACTGGTGTGAGGAGGTGTGGCTGCGTTCCCCCAGGCTCTGGGGTCTGGTTCTGAATGGAAAGGGCCCCACCCCTTTCCTCTTAGAGAAGATAAACCCCCTAGGGGGAGGTCATTAGCATTTCAATCCTCTCTCTCTCTCTGCTTGTGCTATCTCCGCCCTTCTCTGAGTCACAGGTCCTGGGAACTGTAATGGCTGGGGCTTTCTCCTCTGAGCCAAAAAAAGAAACAGATAGTCCCCTTCAGACCAAGTCCAAGCAAGGTCAGTCATCACCCAAAGCCTCTGTCTGTTTTCTGGGGATTCATACTTGTAATGAGCAGTTCACACTCGCTACTTAAAACCCCAGTTGGAGCTCAGCTGAGCTATATTTGCTTGCTGGGAGAGAGCTTCTCTCTGGCACCACAAAGCTTTGCAGCTCGGGCTATGGGGGAGGGGTCTCCTGGCTTGGATCCGCAGGTTTTTCTTACAGATTTTATGCTGTGGTCTCAGGCATTCCTCCCAATTCTGGTTGGTGTGTGATGAATGGACGGTCTCTTTTGTCCCCCTGCAGTTATTCTGGATTATTTACTAGTTGTTTCTGGTTATTTTTAGTTGTTCCAAGGGGACTACTCAGCTTCCACTCCTCTCTATGCCACCATCTTCCCTCCGTCCCTATAATATCTTTTGAAAGAATCAATTATTGAATGATGCCCTGAATTTGGGATACATCCAAGTCTGCAAGCTGCATCTGCATTCAAGGCAAGTTCTGGGAGGGCAAGCCAGATATGAGTGTCCTGGTTCTATCCTTTGTACATCACCTAGCAGATGGGCACCATCATATACATGCATAGGGTTTACTCTCCTCTCCCAAACGGGGCCAGGGACCCATGCTGGGAGCACAGGCCAGCTCCATAGCATGCCAGGGTGCAGCCAGTTGGGGCACATCAAGTGTTTCCTACTGTTTGTAACTAGTGTTTGCTTGATCCAGCACTCACCCAGTTAGACAACCCTGTAACTGTTTTCTGGTGTTCCGAGGAAGATGATGTCTGTTGGTTTTTCGCTTGTGCTAAGCTTCTGTGGGAAACAGCCCTCTGGAGCATCTCATGCCACCATCTTGGTCAACCAGCAGTCTCTATAGTCCACCCCATGGCATTTAATAGTGCATATAATTGAAAGATTTGGATGAGAGGCCTTCATCAGGCTTGAGGGTGAAAAAAACAAAGCCTGTGTCCAGAATGGCTCCAGTGCTCTTGAATTCTTGTCTTCCAGCTACAGGAAACCGGAGCTGGAGTGATATGAGGTCCAGGGCCGCATGAAGCCCCTGAGCGTGTCCCAGGTCAGCGTGCACATCGGCATGGACAACCAGCTCCGGGACTCCCCCTGGGCCACGCCCTGGGATCAGGTCAGCTACGTCAGCCACGTGTCGCTCTCCTCCCTGATGTCAGACAGGCTGTCCCAGCACAGCACCCCGGCCGAGGACAGTGGGGACAAGTGGTCTCTGCTCCTGAGTGACAGGGATGAAGAGCAGTACATCTGAGCACTCCAGCGGGCACAGATCCCCTGGCAGGGCAGCGCCACACCTCCTAGGCATGCGGCCAGCTCTGCCTGCCTGCTGGGGGCACCCAGGGGAGAGGGTTTGTCCACTGCTGCAGTTGAGTTGGACATGGGCTGCCATGGAAGCAACACCAGGGTTGGCAGCCATCCTGCCTCATCTCTGCTCAGACCTCCCAGCAGCACCCAACCTTCTCTGGACAGAGCTGACATCTGCCTGGAGGAATGACCTCCCTGGGTGCTGGTGCAGGGAAGATTCCTGATGCTATCCATGACATCGGCAGGATTGTCACCTGCAACTGTGCTCCTGCTCAAAGAGGAGAGGACAGCCCCCCTCCTTGAGGACCCATGCTTTTCATATTCAGGGTGACTGCTTGTGAAACAAGGAAACCTCATCAGGACCAAAACCTCAACTGGGCCTTCCTGTAGAAGTCATAGAAAACTCGGTGTCAGGCTCTTTTTGGTGACACCTGTGTGCGTTGCTGAGACCACAGTTGGCACAGTCTCTTCCTTTCCTCCCCTGCTGTTTGCTTGGAGGGCTTGGCACTGTGGATTATCATCTTCAAGGGCTGGACTGACATCCTCATGGCCCCTGCCGCTGCTTTTTCCAAACACACCTAGCTCGTGTACTTCTGGCCTAAATCTGCTCACTCATACACACACTGTGCCAGGGAGCTTGCCATGTGTCTTTTCAAGTGAAGAATTCCTTTTCCGTTAAAATCTCTCCATGGAGTCCTGGCTTCTCCATCTAGAGAGTAGAGCGTGGTCCTGACCAGCTGAGTGGGGTTCTCAGGGGCTAAGACTGAGCCTCCCAAATCCTGGCTTCCTCGGGGGGACAGAGGCTCTGCAGAGTGCTGGTGTGGTCTCCACGGGAGGCCTGCACAGAGGTGGGTGCAAGTACACCCCCCGCCAGGGCTCCAGGAGCTTCCCTAGACTGTATTCTGTGTGACTGTCTCTGCCTGGAGTCCAGGAGAGAATACGTGTTAGTAGTTCTTGCCCCTGGGGTTGTGCAACTCAGAGGAAACACTGATACTGGATAAGAGTGAATCACATTCTCCGTGCACCTTCTACTCCCACACATTGGGTTGGTGACCACAACTTCCCAAAGGGCAAGCCTGCTTTTAGCTCTCAGTGGCTCTCCATGGTTGGGGCCATCAGTCAGGTAAGACTGGGTTCTTTTTTAGACCTTTAAGTTGGTTGGTGATTGACAGCCCTGTATGGGAGAAGCCTAGGAGAAACTGAGTTTAAATTCTAAGGTTAAAGTCCTTGTCACACACACACTAATTTTAGTTACTTATTGAGTGTCAGTTATTTGCCAGGTGGAGTGGAAGCACTTTTTATTTGTTACCTCTACTCTCAAATAAAGCAAGGTGGATATTACTGTCCCCTTTTACAGGTGAGGAAACTGAACTCAGGGAGGCTAAGCATCTTCTCTGGGATCACACAGCAATAAACACATCAGAGGAAGGACTCAAATCACATCTGTTGCTCTGAAGTCTTTTCTCTTAGAAGAGCAAAATTCTAGGTGATTTATTTATGTTGAGTTCGATTGGAATTTGATTGTGAGATCATCTCGCCTTCAGCTTGGATGGTTAGTTTCCATTTTTGTGTATAATTTAGTTTTTGCTGAGTTTTATCCTCTAAAATCCAAGTGCAGAGTTTGGGGATTGTTTTGTTTTCAGTGTTCCTTTCTCTCTTGGCTCCTTGCCACCATCCCATGTCCATTGTGTCCTCTGTTTATTTTTTGATGTGCTTGGGGAATGTGTCTTGTTTCCTAACTTGGCTAATTATTGTTGTCTAAAGAATCTAATTGTACCGTTTTTCAAAAAGCTTTTTCAGGACCATAAACATTGTGTTTATATGAACATGAAAATATTTATATAATTGTAAAGAAAGTAACCTTTTAAATATTTGAAGTGTAAGGATTTTGGGGGGTAGGATAAGAGAGTTTCCTATTTCAAAAGTTTTCATGTGATATTAGAATAAAGTTTCTTTTTGTTCTGCATTCTACATCTGCACTTGTGAGCCAGAAGCATGGTCAGGGCCAACACCCCCTTCCCCTTCAGTGAGCACTTGTGCAAAGCACAGGCTTTGCTCACTTCCTTCTCAGGGAGCAGAGTAGGAGGGGGGGTGGCCAGAGCCACCTCGCTCTGCTGTCCCGGTGCTGGTGCGAGCCTCTCTCTGAATGCCGGGCCTGCCTTGATGGGTGTTGGGAGAACTCTGAGAGGCAGCCCCTGGACATAGTGTCCCTGTCATTAGGCTAGACAGATGCCGAAATTACTCCCATTTGTTGTGCTTCTCTGGGTGAAGGCAGTTGTCAGCCACCAAAAGACTGACTCAAATGCACACTTCACACTCACGAGAGAGATGTCTTGTGCTCCCTAACCATGAAGGAGTGAGGTGGGGGGGCAGTAATAGAAAAGTCTAGACTGAGGGGCTCTACTGAGAACACCTGTGAGCATCAGGGGGCAGTGGGCAGGCCTGAAATGAGCTGCCCATAAAGGTGGGGTGATGTTGCAGTTTGCTAAAGCTGCCAAAATGCAGTATAGCAGAAAGGGATTGGCTTTTTCAATGGAGATTTATTAGGTTGCAAATGTCCAAATCAAGGCATCAAGAGGTAGGTAACTTCTCTGAAGAAAGGCCAATGGCATCCAAGGTTCCTCTGTCACATGGAAAGGCACACGGCTGGCTTTGCTAAACCTTCTCTCCCAGTTTTAGCTTCTAGTTTTGGTGACTTTCTCTAAAATGTCTCTGGGCTTCTGTCTCAGCTCCTGTGGGTCCTTCCTTGCTTCTCCTGGGGACAAACTCTGGATTATATTTTAGCTTCTCTCCAAATGCCATTCTGTCTGCATCTCCAGCATCTGTGTCTGTGTCGGCTCTGAGCTCACTCTCTCTCTCCCTGAGCTCTCTTAAGGACTCCAGTAAACTAATTAAGACCCACCTTGATGGGTGGAGTCACATCTCCATGGAAACAACCTAATCAAAAGATCCCACCCACCATAGGTTTGTCCCCAAAAGAGTGGATTAAAAGAACATAGTCTTTTCTGGGGATATAACAGATTCAAACCAGCACAGGAGACAATGTAATTATCACCCAAAGCAGGAGATGCTGTTAATAAGTATGTCAGGACAACTGGCCTAAACTGGGACTACCCAGGCAAACTGGGACATTTGGTCACCCTCCTTAAAAGGGAAATAGAACATCTCAACAGGTGATGTGAGACCCTGGAAAAGTCTCCTCTCAGAATCGACTAATAGGAGGACAAATCCCACTTGCTTGCACTCTGGAGGATGATAGAGACTGGAGAAGGACTCCACAACACTGACTTGAAGAAAAACAAAACCAAAACACCAAGAGCAGGTGGGAGATTTACCTCTGGACCCGGCAGTCCGGACGCCTCCCCTCACTCAGTCCCACGCGGCTTGGGAGTCACACAAGGCAGCACAGCAGTGGGTTAGAAGCCCACGCGTATCCAGGCACAGGGACCCATGTCCATAGAGATACAGGGTGGGGCACAAGCAGCTAAGGAATGCCACATGCAAAAGGGCCCCCAGGGTAAAAAGAGACCCTGGCTCAGTCCAATCTGTTTGCTGCACCCCCTAAGCACAAAAGGTTAAAAGGAAAAGACAAGAGAAAAGACAAGAGACGAGATGAGAGAGTGGCTTGGAGTGGAGTGAAGAAGTGGAGATCTCCAGTAAAGGTAACTAAAAGGGTAAATGCAAAATCCAATGGTACTGCATTTCAATATATAACACTACTCTTTAATTTCTGGAAGAGTCAGAATACAATTGAACAAGAAAAAGGCATACTTCTGATAATCAACATTCAAAATATAAAAAAGTACTGTGGGACAAAAACAACATTTAAAGGGGAAATTTAGGGATATGGGAGTAGAAAGCATATATGCTATTGAAACTGAGTTGGTAACTCTTCAAATTAGTAAGTTATAGATGTAAGTTGTATAATACAAACCCCAAGGTAACCAGAAATAAAGCATTTTAAAAATATACAGACAGAAATGAGAAAGAGATCAGTCAGATGCATCACAAAAGATCAGCAATATAGAAAAGGAAACTGCAATAAAGGAAGAGACAAAAAGGAGTGGCATAGAAAAACCAAGAACAAAATGGCTGAAGTAAGTACTGCCTTCACAGTAATAACATTGAATGTTAATGGATTAAACTCCCCAATCAAAAGACCCAGATTGGCAGAATGGATTTTAAAAAATGCATGATTCAAATTTAGATTGTTTACGAGAGATACACCTTAGACCCAAAGACACAATTAGTTGAAAGTGAAAGGATAGAAAAAGATATTCCATACAAGTAGTAACCAAAAAAGCTGGGGTAGCTATACCCTGGCCATGGTGCCCCAAAATACATGAGACAGAGACCGGCAAAACTAAAGGGAGCAATAGACATCTCTACAATAATAGCTTGAGATTTCAATACACCACTCTCATCAATAGATAAAACATCTAGACAAAGGACCAATAAGGAAACAGAACTTGAATAATATGATAAATGAGCTAACAGATACATACAAAATACTGTATCCCCAAACAGCAGGATATGCATTCTTCTCAAGTGCTCAAGGATCATTCTCCAGTGTTTCATATCCAGAATATAAAAAGAAACCCTACCACTCCACAATAAAAAGACAAATAACCCAGTTTAAAGATGGGCAAGAGACTTGAATAGACATTTCTCCAAAGAGGATATACAAATGGCTAAAAAGCACAAGGAATGATGCTCAACATCATTAGCTAACAGGGAAATGCAAATCAAGACCACACTAAGATACCCTTTAACACCCACATGAATGGTTTCCAATACAAAACAAAAACAGAAAATTACAAGTGTAGAAGAAGTGGAGAAATAGGGAAACATTTATTCTGGTGGGAATGAAAAGTGGTGCAGCCTCTGTGGGATACTTAGCTTTCTGTCAAAACTTGGCAGTTTGAGAGAAAGCTAAGAGTGGAGTTACCATATGACTTGCAACTACTCTTCTAGGTATCTACCCAAAAGAACTGAAAGCAGGGACTCCAACAGATATTTGCACACTGATGTTCATAATAGCATTATTCACAATTGCCCAAAGATGGAAACAACCCAAGTGTCCATCAACCGATGAATGGATAAACAAAATGTAGTATATACATATAACAGAATATTATTCAGCCATAAAAAGAATGAAGTCCTGAAGCATGCTACAACATGGATGAACCTTGAAGGCAGCCATATACAACAGGACAAATATCACTGATATTAAATAGTTAGAATAAGCAAACTCATAGAGTCAGAATCTAGAAAATAGATAACCAGGGGCTTGGTTGGTGATGGGCACTGGGGAGTTAATTCTTAAATTTTAAAGAATGTCTATTTTGATGATAGAAAAGTTTTGGTTAATTAAAAAAAACTCATCAATGACAAACTGTATCCACTTGAGAACTTTGCCCTAATTGTAGGTACTATAACCCGCTGGTGATACAATCCTTTAATAGATTTTGAGGGCTTTTTCCTATATCTAGATCTGGATACCAACACTTCTCTGTTGAGTCGTTATCTCATGGCTCAGCTTCGCTGCAGAGCTGGAGAGCAAGCTCAGGTCTGCACGGTTGCAGGCAGAGGGTGTGTGAATTCCAGGTGGAGGGCACGGCCCATTGTTGTAGCATTGTAAATGTAGTTTATATATTCTGGATATTATGCCTTATCTGATAATGTAGGAGGGTGGGGGCACCTCGGGCAGGGATTCCATGTCCTCAGAGGGTAGATGCTTTCTAAAACTCAAGTAAATTCCCCTGATATAATTCCACATGCATCAGAATAAATTGGCAAGTCCATTCCTAATGCTTTCAATCTTTAAAACCTTAGTGAAGAATTGTGGTGGGATTACCTTTTAAAATAAATGAAAGTAATAAGTCTAGTTTCTAAAAATGCATGGCACCTAGAAATTGACATGTGAGCAAATAGATCCTCAAATGGTTCTACTGTTCATTAGGAAACCAAGGTGAATAAAAGAGACCTTGATTCAAGAAAATCCAGCATAAACCAAAATCAGCCAATGAAATGGGTCAATTAGGAAAAGATTATTTGAATTACAGAAGAATTTTTTCTGCTCTAAAAAAAAATTTCATGTCTTTCTGTAAACTCTCTAATGCATATAAAATTCTTTTTTTTCCCTACCACCTGCTTCCTAAGGGTGTCACTCCCTAAGAGTTGACCCTGGTCACCATATTCCCAGGAGATACCTAAAATATGTGGTTGTCCCAGCAACAAAGGAGTTGCCTCTGGCCTAACAAAATACTGCTGCCTTCCTGGAAACTGCCAACCCCACCGCACATTATATTGGCCTAGATAAGACAAACTTTGGATATAACATTAGCTCTGTCCTCATTTTTGTTTATCTACAGCTCCTTTTTATTTATTTTTTAAATTTTTTAATCTTTACAAACAAACACTCTCCATTTCTACCCTCTCTCGCCCACCTCCATAATCTAATCTGATTTCTGTCTCTGCAAATGTGCTATTTCTAATCATCTAAGTGATATCATACCCTTTTTGTTGTTATGTACCTTGCTTATTTCGCTGAGTATATTTTCATAATTCTTTCATGTTGCAGCATGTGTCATAACTGCAGTCTTTCTTAGGGCTGAATAATATTCCCTTATGCATATGTACCACATTTTGTTTACCCATTCATTTGTTGAAGGACACAGGTTGTTTCTCACTTTTAGCTATTGTGAATAATGCTGCTATAAACATCGGTATACAAGTATCTGCTTGCAATCCTGTTTTCACTCTGAGTATGTACTAGAGTTAGATTGCTGGGTCATATCAAAATTCTATATTTAACTTTTTGAGGAACTGCCATGTTGCTTTCACAGACGCTGCTCCATTTCACATTCCCACCAACGATATACTATGGTTCCTATTTCTCCACATCCTCTCTCTGGTTTTTCACAAGATTTTTTTTTTTTTAATCATAGCCATTCTAGTGTGGTGTGAGGTGATATCTCATTGTTTTGCTTTGCATTTCCGTAATGGTTGATGTTGAACATCTTCTCATGTGTTTATTGGCCCGAGGCCAAGGCCGCGCGGAACATGCCCAGGGCCTGCTGGAACTGTGGCGACACGAGCGTGTTCCGGATCTCCTCTGCGGTCTGGGGCAGCGACTCCGCAGAAGGCAGGTAGGGCAGCAGGCGCTCCTGCACGTCGGCGCTGGCAAGGATGGGGCCGTGGCCTCGGGCGTCAGCACACTGGCCAAGTCGACTTGCGGGCTGCCTCCTGCCCCTGCCGGCACGTTCATCGTGGCTAGAATGTTCTGGAGCTCACTCAGCTGAATGGTCTGGGTCGGGCTCGTGGCTGTGCTGGTTCCGTTCCTGGACTTGGGGCAGGGCTCAGGGTGGAGGTGGCGGCGGCTGCCGGAGCAGAGGGGGCTGGGGTGGCGCGGGCAGAAGAGGTGGTGGAGGATGGGGTGACGGCTGGTGGCCCCCTGCTCCCCAGTAAGCTGGCCAGGCCGGGCCCAGTCAAGGCCCCAAGCCCACCCAGACCCCCCAGGCCGGCCGGTCCCATGAGCTGCATGAGCTGGCTGTGGCTCCTGTTCCCCAGCAGGCTCTGCAGGCCCCCTCGCCGCCGAGCGCGGACAGCTGGTGGCCTCAGCTCCCGCTCGCCCCCAGCGCCCCGGGCATCGGGGGTTGTTCAGATACACGTTCACTTCCCGAGAGTGCTCCTAGTCCTGCTCGGTCTTCGGCTCCTGCATCCAGAAGAAGAGCTGTTTGGACGCGGCCTTAAACTTGAGCACGCAGACCCTCCCGCTGGGACACGGCGGCACCCGCTTAAACTCACAGTCGTCGGGGAAGATGATCAGGTCGTCCTCCACGTCCCCAGACATCCTGTCTTTCCAGCAGAAGTGAGTGAGGGAATCATCGGTCTGCTGAATGTACAGCCCTTTCCGCTTCTCTGGGGTGATGGTAGTTCCTTTTAGGGACATTTTTTCCTGCCCGAAACTCCACCAAATACTTAGTGGAGGACCCGCGAGTGCCTGGCACCAGGCTGGGAAACGGCGCCGGACGTTGTCATCCTGGGCTGCGGGGAGTCGGACAAGCGGCGCGCTTTGGGATGGCTTTTTCCCGTCGGCCCTGGCCGGGCCCCGTCACCATTAAATTTTATAGAATAACCCAGCAGAATAAAATCATCCCTAATTGTGTATAGGAGAAGGGCAGTCGGTGGTGGTGGATGAGTGGGGTATCCTTGACCATAGTGCTAGATAAGTTCAGAACTGCTGAAGTTTCTTCCAGAGCCAATGAATTCCTACCACCCATTCTGGAGGCCTATTCTTTATAAGATCAGAGTCAAAGCCAAATAAAACTTATAATACTTATGGCTATGAACCAGTTTCCTGGAAGACTGTAAACTTTTATATTTAGGATATTTCATTGATCTCTGTATCTCCAATACTTGTGGAAATTAAGAGCTCAATAAGTCTTTTTTGCACTGAATTAAAATTGATAACACAGAAAAGGACTGAACAACTAGTTAGCTACACCAGTATAATGAATAATACTTCTTTTCTCAACCCACATTGAATAAGTGAAGACAAAGGAAGTATTAATTAATTACATCTTCAAAGGAAAGATACTCTAAATTCAAGGTAATGTTAACATTTTTCATTAAGAATCCAGACTATCCTGACTTCTTGTGACTGATATTACATTTGCTCAGTAAAGCCTACAGGCTTACTCTCTAGACTGAGGGAAAGAGAGTAGTACTTACTTCTTGGCTCTTGCCCCACCCTTAATTCTGACATCAGAAAGGACATCACCATAGACAGAGTGAAGAGGAAACTTACCGGAGGACATTCTAAAGGTTAACTTTGGTGTTCACCATATCAGTAGATTGTTGGAGGGGAACAGATCCCTCTAAGAAAAATAAATCTAAAATGAGTTATTCTATTTTTTTATAATTCTTTTTTTTTAATTCAGTTTTATTCAAACACATTCACATAACATACAATCATCCATGGTATACAGTCAACTGTTCACAATATGATCATCTAGTTATGCGTTCATCACCACAATCTATTTCTGAACAAAAAATGAGTTATTCTATTTTAAGAAAAAAAAATCAAGATAACCAATATAAGAGGCATCCTCTCATAAGTCCTGCCCAGTGTCAACGAGGTATATGTATACTAAGAAACTTATTTATCTGAACTTCAAATTTAACTGGGTGTCCTGTATTTTTGTTTGCTAGACCTGGGAACCCTACCTAGACTCTCAGAAAACACATATTTTCCTGACCAGAAAAAGGCATAAAATACACTATTCCTGTGGTTATACAAAGTGGTTACATCAAAAATGGCTTTATACCAATCCATATTTATTCTATACTTTTTGGATTATAAAACAATGATAATTCAATTATGTTAAGGGGTTGTTAATAGAATTTTGTTTCTTTTTATGAAATTAATAAAAGATTTTTCTATATTTTAATTTGAAAAATAAGGCTAGCACTATACATTTCACACCAATGAACTTTTCATTATTGCTACACTGACTCAGTTAAATATCCATTATGACACATTTCTCATTTTAGGCCCAGAGCAATCACTGCTGACCTTGGTAAGACACTGAGCAGCACTAGAAATTTTTCTTCCAGAGCATTACAAGTGGGTATGAGATGGGCAGACCAACTTTTTGTGTTTTGGGGCAACCAAAATTGGGAACTTAAGAATGAGAAAACAATCTATTTCACATATTACATTGAAATGTCAAAGCAATAATTTTTATTTAAAAGTAGATAAAGGGTGGACTGAAAGGTAATTCATTTTCCACATTTTGGGACCTTCTAGAGTCCTGGATTTCTCAAAATGATTGGATGGCAATCCTCTTAATAATTTTCATAGGAATTATTTTTGAGATAGTACTCATAAAACTTTGTACATCTTTTCAGAAGAAGCCTGTACTTTCAGAAAAGAATAGTTCTGATAGCCAGAAGGTAAGAACAAATGGTTGAGTCCCGGTTTTCAGAATAACATATAATTTTTGTATGATTATGGAGCTTTGATATTTGGATTTCTTTTATAATATTTTATTGTCTCCCTTGAAACAGAGTGAAAACAGTTGCCCCAAAAGTGTGAAATTTGGTAAATATCATTCAATTTCATATATTAATATAAAACTTATTCAGCCTAAGTTTCTTTCATTAATTTTCTGTTTTTTATTCCCATTTAGCTCTAGATAATTGTTCAGTTGCTCATTTATCTTCAGAAGAAAGGTAAGTGCTGTATTTTAAAATTGAGTCAAAAAGGTTTATGTTCTATTCAAAGCTGCCTTTATTTCTTAATTTCAGTAAAGCATTTGTAGAACAGCAGTTCTATATCATAATTCAATCTGCATTTGTTTTAAATGGTTGCTATGTGCCAAGCCCTGTGCTAAGGGCTTTAACATATTATTGCAATCATTCTTCACAACAGTCCTTGGAGATAGGTAGTAGATATTGTTACTGTTTTTATAGATGAGGATAATGGAGCTGAGAGGTAAAGTGACCTGTTTCCCTACTCTAACCTCCCTCTCCAATACACAGAACTTATGAGTTCTTATCATTCAATTGAAAAACATTCATTTAATGCCTACTATGCACCAACCAAACACTGAGCTGGCTGTTGCAAGAATTTATAGACATGAAAGAGTTTATAAAATCAGAGCTTACAAGTTTCCTAAAGATATTTCAATGCTCAGGATTAAATATTGATATTATCATTATTCTTGCTATCAATATTTTGATTTGTTTTCATCAAAATTCATTCAGCAATCATTGCTATTATGTAATAGAAGCTATTTGGTAATGGAATACAAAGCATTCGATAGTCTGTGTTCTCAAGAAGCTTTTAATCTTGTGAAGGAGATGAATAAATAAAGGATAATTTCCATGCAGTATAGTTACACAGTGATAGAAATACTATGAGAATATTTAAGAGATACCTAAACTAGTTTAAGTATTTTGGGGTTGGTTTCATGAAGAAAGTAAAGCTGGAGCTGAGTTTTTAAGGATGAATGAAATTTAACTTAAAAAGATAGAAGGTTAAGAGGATTAGAAAGGTATTCCAGGGCATAGCAAAGGCAAGAAAATAAACAGTACAGAAATAAATTATGATTAATTTAGGGTTGCTGCAGTGTTGAAGTTGAATCACGAAGTAGTGGGAGATAGATCTGAAGAGGCTGGCAGAAATTAGATCCTGGAGAGCTTTCTATATACCATGATAAGAAGCTTGGATTCTGTTCTGTAGACAATTAGTAACCACTAAAAGTAGTTAAGCAAAGGAATTTACACTGATTTATATTTCAGCTAGTTCACTAGTAGACTAAGTGGGAGATGAATCTGAAGATCACTTAGCTTTAGTCTAATTTCTTTCATTTATCAGGTCTAAAGAGGCTTTATTAATTTAATCTAGTTGCTCTATTTTCTTTTTTAATACATTTTTTATTGTGAACTTTGACATATATACACAACAGTGATAACTTTAAAAGTACGATTTAACATGTAGTTAGCAAATTTCAAAGAATGTCATGTGTTATAGTTTCCCAATTTCAGCTATTTCCATTGTTGTAAAATATAGCATACATGCAGAAAGGTGATAACTTTCCATGTACAGCTCAACAAGAAGTTAGGTAGGTAATTTCAAAAATTGTTCTGGGTTACAGTTCCACAGTTTCAGGTCTTTCCTTATTATGCAATATAGGGTATATACAGAAAAGTGAAGACTTTCAAAGCACAATTCAACAAGTAGCTATAAAGCAAATGTCAAAGGATATCATAGTGTACAGTTTCACCATGTCATTTACTTCCTTCCAGCTATTACAGCACCTCAGCATCTAAATATATATATAAAGTTTCAGTATTCATAGACCTATGTCATGTCTTATCTTGTTAGTTGCTTGAAGACTTTCAAAGCAAAATTCAACAAGTAGCTAGAGCAAATTTCAAAGGATGTTATAGGGTACAGTTCCATCATGTCATTTACTTCCTTCTAGCTATTCCAACACCCCAGAATCTAAATATATGTGTGTGTATATATATATATATATACACATATATATCTATAACTTTCAGTATTCATAGACCTTTGTTAGGTCTTATCTTGTTAGTTGCTACCACTTCCTCTCACATAATTTCTTTCTCCATCTTCAGGGGTGTCTGGGCAGTGAGCACCCTAATTTGTTCATATTGAAAGGGGTGTCAACAGTATGGGAAAGGGGGCTGCATCTGACTGTTCTTATAGAGGCTGTTGCCTCTGGGTTTTAGGACTTGTCTGGCATAGGAACATTCTGGTGGATTTAAGATTCTGAGAGAAAAAAATTTAGTGAATAAATCTTTTATAGAATCTCAGGTAGGGGCATAGGTATTTGAGAACTACTTTTGGTAAGGGCATGACATACTGTGGCCATTTGGAATGTCTATCTGGAGCTTGCATAAAAGAAATCTCTAGGATAGCCTCTCAAGTCTATTTGGGATTTCTCAGCCACTGTAACCTCAGCTTGTTACCTTTCTTTTTTCCCCTTTTGGTCAAGTAGGCAATTTTAGTCCCTCATTGCCAGGCAGTCATGTCCTACATCACCAGGGAGATTAATTCCCCTGGTAGTCATGTCCCTCATGGGGGTGAGGTTAATGAATTTATTTGCTGAGTTGGACTTAGAGAGAGAAAGGCCACATCTGAGCAACAAAAGAGGTTCCCTGGAGGTTCCTTTTAGGCATAATTATAGGAAGGCTCAGCCTCCCATTTACAACCCTAAGTTTCACAAGAGCAAGCCTCAAGTCAAAAGCCTGATTTATTAAGTAGTGGGTTCCTAATTTCACTTAATATATATTCTACCCCAAGCTAAATGGTGAGTTTATTATATTATCTTCACTCTCAACTTTAAACCATCATGATAGCATAATACATCCCAAAGCTCTTAGCTGCTAATTATTCATCCCTAGTATTAGTATAGTGTTGGTAAGATATTCTATTAAATATAGTCTTTAATATGTAATGAGTAGTTTTTCCATATACCACTCTGTTGTTAACTCTCTGCACCAATGTCATATATTATAATTATATCCTGCTAACACTTATTTAGGTCTGTGATGCTACTCTATGGGTTACATGCCTTTAAACAACCATTTATGGACATGTTCACCTTCAATGCATCACTGATACTTATAATCCCATTAATGAACCATAGTCACACCTGAACATTCCCATACCATTAAGATCACCCTCATTATCATATTTGTACATATAAGATTATCATTCCCCCTTCACTAGCTTCTGTCTATGTCTAGGTCCCCTATATTCTATAAGACACATTTTACATTTTTCATGTTCACATTAGTGGTAACACACAATATTTTTCCTTTTGTTTCTGGCTTATTTCATTCAACATTATGTCTTCAAGGTTCATCCAGGTCATTTTTCATGACCTCATTCCTTCTTATTGCTATATAGTATTCCATCATATGTATATACCATATTTTGTTTATCCACTCATCTGTTGAAGGACATTTGGATTGTTTCCATCTCTTGGCAATTGTGAACAATGCTGCTATGAACATCAGTGTGCAAATATCTGTTCCTCTCCCTGCTTTCAGATCTTCTGGGTGTATACCAAGAAGTGAAATTACTGGATCATGTGGTAACTTGATATCTGGTTTTCTGAGGAACCACCAAACTGTCTTCCAGAGTGGCTTTATCATTATACAGTCCCTCTATTTTCATATTGCTTGCTAAGCAATTCTAGTTCTAAGATGTCCTGGGAAACTTGAGCAATATTTGGAGGTATGAATAGGTAGAATCCTGGTCAGGGATGGTTGGAAACAGGAACTCCAATGCTAACTGGAGCACCTCTGTAGCACAATCAGAATAAATGCTTGCCCAACATCAGTTGGACACACTGAGCATCAGTGTTTGAGATATCAAGGGGTTAGGTGCTGTGGTGGTTTGGAACTGTATGTACTCCCAGAAAACCATGTTCTTAAAGCTAATCCATTTCTGTCATTGTAAACCTATCATAAATAACCTTTTGATGAGGTTACTTCGTTAAAGTGTGGCCCAGAGTGGGTCTTAATCCTCTTACTCGGGTCCTTTATATAAACAGAATGACTAAAGAGTGAGAGAGAAACTGAGAGAGTGCACGCACACATGAGGGAGAGCACGAATGAGCCACAGAGGCAAGAAACTGAATTCATTGAAGTCCAGAAGAGAAGGGAGAGACCAGCAGACTCTCCCATGTGCTTTGCCATGTGGAAGAGGAGTCAAGGATCACTGGCAGCTGGACTTCAGGAAGAAAGCATTGCCTTGAAGTCTTGATTTGGACATTTCCCCAGACTCTAACCATAAGTTAATAAATTCCCATTATTTTAAACCAACCCATTTGATGGTATCTGCTTTGAGCAGCCTAGGAACCTAAAACAGATGTGATCCAAGGTTTAGCATAAAATTCAGAACCAGAGGATTGACAGGCAAGAAGGGAAAACAGAAAAAGATATAGGGAGAAAGGGGTTTTGAGTTTCAGAATCAAGGTAACCTCACAGTTTTCCCATTGATGGCATTCCTGTGTGCCATTATTCCCATCCTGCTCAGGCAGGATTTAATCCTGAGGTGGCACTTTGTAGGGAATATTGGGAGAAAGTAATTGAAAACAGTAGACTGGAGTAGTAGTGCTTAGGAAAAGGATTAGGTAAAATTATGTCTCTCATATTGCAGTGTTTTGTGGGGCAAACCCCACAAATGTTGAATTTAAAAAGGTCTAGATTCATATCATGGCCTCTTAGTAATTGCAAGGCCTTAGGCAAATTGCTTAAACTCACTATACTGCCTTTTCCTTAATTTCAATATAGAGGTTAGAAGAAGTACTGCATAGGAATAACATTGATAAGATTGGTTGAAATGATACAAGTGTAGCAAAGTGAAAATATTTTACCCTGTCACCAGAATTCCTTTTTGGGACAACTATATTACTATATTACTTTGAATGGAAGAACTCTAGGGCTTGAAATGGTTAAAGTGGACTACATCAGAAAATGAGTAGATTTGGGTCTTACTTGTGAGATGGGAGAGAACAGTGGGGATGGGATGTTGGGGTAAGGGGGTCAGAAGAAGGGAGGAGCAAATTAAATTGTGAGATTCGGGACCAAATGGCATAAAGGATGTCAAAGTATGAGATCAACCACTCAATAACTGAAATCTGGGACTGCCATGCTAGTCAGGCATATCGTCTCAGTGGGCAAAGCAAACTGCTCATCTTATATAGGATTGGGGGAATGGTTTGTTTCAGGGATGTTTGGGTTACAGAGGAAGGAGTGGGTTGACCTCAGCCTTACATGTGTGTTCATGAGAGTGAATCTGCCACCAATTGCCTACATTCAAAGTTTGAAGCTGTCACTAACTGGTTGGGTTTCAGAAGCATATTTAATGAAGTGAGTTATTGATACTAAAATAGCTTAAAATAAGTGTTGGTGTTATAGGACTACAATTAAATTGATATGCAGTCAGTTCTAGTACTTATCATTGTTATGGTTATATAACTCTCTTTTCTCAGGAATATGGGGAGTTCTCTTAAATTCTCAAAGGCCAGTTGGATGCATTGCTATAATGAACTCTCTATTTCAGCCCCCAAATTTTTATTAAAGTCAGCCACGTTTTGGGGTGGTTTGTGTATGTGGACTTTTTCCCCTCATTGAAATTGAGGAAAGGGTTTGGTTTTTTTGGTCTGGGTCACCTTGTTGTGGAGGAGAGTTAGCAAATATTTACTGAGGGCCTAGTATGTGCCAGGCATTGTTTTAGGCCCTAGGGACACATCAGTGAACAAAACAAAAATTACTGCCTTAGTGGGGAAAGTTGGGTATTAAAAAATAATATAATAAATAGATTTTATATCAGAAGGTGACACATTTTATGGTAAAGCAAAAGACACAATAAGGTAAAAGGGGAAATGGCATCAGAAATGGGGGAGGAGAGGTAGTTACAATATTAAATAATGTGGGATTTGAGCAAAGCCTTGAAAGAATGATGGTGTTAACCACATATATGATAGAAGACTGTTCCAGGCCAAGGGGACAACTAGAGCAAGGCCCCAAAGGAGAGTATACCCAGTGTTTGAGGAATAATAAGAAGGCCAGTGTGACTGAAGCATGGAAAGTGAGGAGGTGGGCATCTAATGGATGAGGTAAGAGAAGTAATCAGTGGCCAGATCATGTGAGGGCCTCATAGGCCATATTAGGTTAGTAACTTTTATTCTAAATGAAAATGGGGAGTCACTGCCGACACTTGAGCAGGAGAATATATTCTGACATATTTTTATAAGATTTTTCTGCCTGCTGTGTTGAGAATAGACTGTAGTAGGTCAAAGGTTGAAGCAGTTGGGAGGCTGTTGCAAGTAATCTAAGTGAGAGACAATGGTTTTCCAAATCAGAGTAGTTCTGGAAGTGATGAGAAGTGGTTGCTTTCAGGATATTTTAGAATCTAAATAGGGCCAACAGGCTATGCATGTAAGAGAGAGGAGTCAAGTATACTCCAAGATTTTTAGCCTGAGCAAATGAAAAGAAGTTATCATAAACTGAGATGCATAAAACTGTGGATGGAGCAAGTTTTGATGGAGAAATCAGTAATTTGGTTTTGGATTTGTGGAAATTGAGATGTCAATTAGACATCCAGTGTCGATAGTGAGTAGGTAGTTTGTCTGGACTAGAGAATAAATTTGAGAGTTGTTGGTAACAGATAGTGTTGGGGGTTGGCTCATGTTCCCCACAAAAGCCATGTTCAGGCCCCAACCCCTAGTCTTGTAGGTGTGGACTCTTGTAAATAGGATCTCTTGATGTTGCTTCAGTTAAGGTGCGGCCCAACTGAGTTAGGTTAGTCTTTAATCTGGATTACTGGAGTCCTTTATAAACATAATGAAATTTAGACAGAGAGAGAGAGAGAAACCATGGTTTGCAAACAAAAGCTGGAAGTCAATGAAACCTGGAAAAGAAAAGAGAAGATGCTGCCGTGTGCATTGCCATGTGACAGAAAAGCCAAGGGACCCAAAGACTGCTGGCTAGCCAGAAGATACCAATCTTCTAGCTCAGAAATGGTGAACCAATAAATTCCTGTTGTTAAGCCATCCCATTGTGTGGTATTTGTTTTAGCAGCCAGGAAATTAAACCAGGTGGTATTAAAGGCTGCAAGACTGATTGAGATTATCAAGGCAGTGAGTATACAGAGAGAAGAGAAGAGCAAGAACAGAGCCCTGTGGCACTCCAGTTAAGAGGCCAGAGAACAGGAGGCACCAACAAAGACAGAGAAGGAGCTAAAAGGAAATCCAGGAGAATGTGGTGTCCTAGAAGCTAGCTGAAGAAATATTATCAAATATATATATATATATACATATTTGATATATATATCAAATATATATATATATGACTGTAAATTTGCAACCAAATAAACCCCTGTTATAAAAGTTAGTCCATTTCTGGTACTTTCCATAATGGCAGCATTAGCAAACCATAAAAAACTTTTATCTGACATATGAGCTACAAATATCTATCACATACACAGAGCACCTCCAAGTTTAAAACGAAAAAGTTCAAAATCCATTAGAAAAGCTGGCAAAGTATATGAGCTGGTAACTCATAAAACAGTTTACCCAAATGTCCAGGAAAATCTATGAAAAGATGTTCATCTTCCCTGTTATTCAAGGAAATATGAATTAAGGTAATCATAAGACATCACCCAACAGATTGATACACAGTAAAAAGAGTGATGATGCAGGGAAACAGGTACTCTCAGTTT
>PVKY010004298.1:0-19556 GCA_004027775.1 Bradypus variegatus
AAATGACTCTTCACTGTATACTAGTAAATTTTGAAATTTACCGTTTCCTGGAACATGAAGAGAACAATGTGATAGTAACACAACAAAAGAAGGGTTCTAAACAGAGTCCAGAAGCTGGGGTAGTGTGGGGTGAGGAATCCTGTAATATCTTACCCCAAGCTCTCTGAAGGTTTATTGAGTGCATATGTGTAAGCATAGCTTTCCTTTTCTATGCAAGTTACTCCTGCCAAAAACTTGCCCTTCTTAAAACCTGAACAATGAGTGCTTTCTGCCAAACCCCATCACACTGTAGTCTAAGACAACAATCCCCACAGCTCTGCAAATGTGAATCAAGCCAAAGAAAGGGAAATGTTAGTCTTTCATCTTTATATCTAGTGTAAATACTTCTGAACACCTACTCTACAGGTGCTAAAAATCTTAACTTCAAAAGTTGATGCAACAATCACTTGATTTGTATTAACTTTCTATTTTAATAGTACAAATAACTCATATTATTTCATCATGCAAATACTGTTGCGTACAGAAGAGTCTGGCAACTTTATCTGCCACCATTCTGATGGGGGGATTGGGGGATGGCATAACACACTAATTGGATTATGATATGTAAATAAATGAAGTGACAAGATAGGTTACCAGGGGACAGGGCTGGGGAGGGAATGGGGAGTTAATGCTTAATTGGTAAAGAGCTTCTGTTTGGGGTCATGTAAGCTTTTGGTAATGGATGGTGGTGATCGGAGCACAACATTGTGAATATAATTAACTCCACTGAATTGTATAGTTGAAAATTATTAAAATAGGAAATTTTAGGTCATATGCATGTTATCAGAATAAAATTTTTTTAAAAAACTATAGAACTGCACAACACAAAGAGTGAACCCTAAATTAAAGAACTATGGACTACAGTTAATAGTATAATTATAATAATAATATTTTTTCAATTGTAACATAGGTACCACATTAATGCAAAATGTTAATAATAGGGAAATCTGTATGTGGGGGGAAGGGTAATAGGAACTCTGTATTTTCTGCACGTTTCTGAAACTTACAGCTGCTCTAACAATAATAAAATAATAACAAAAAGTTAGTGTGGCCAATAAGTGAATTTTTAATCTGAAAATACGTTAAAGATAAGATTAAGAAACAATTGCACTAATACTTAAAAATCTGTTCTCTAATACACAAAATCAAACCTTAAAATAGGACTAATTATTCTCATTTACAAATAAATGTTTAAAATAGCACGCTAGTTATAATTAAGTGTTCACAAGCCATCGATTACTTGAAAATTACATTGATAGGAAACAGCATGATAGTCTATGCAAAAATGTGAATTGTACATTATCTCTATTTTGCAAACTAGTATGCATTTTTAAAGTTTTTAGTCTAGATATTACATCACTTCATTCCTCTTTTGACTGAACTAAATTTTTGTAGGCAGGATCTCTCTTTTTTCCTTTCATTTTTTCCTTTTCTTTGGTGTAACAGGAAAGAAAAATCTGAATCTAAGATCCAATGAGAGCCCCAAGCATATTAGTCATACTGATCTGAGTCTTTTTACAGACACTTTCATTGTTTCAGGAAATTCAGTGAACTATCACCAAAAAAGGCTCTTTAATCACACATTCTGGATCAGGTTCCATGACTTTTTCTGAACAAGTTTTTGAAATGTGTTGTTTATGCTATGACTCATATATACTAAAAACAGGGAAAAAAAATGCATGATGGAACTTTGTAGCAATTACCATGGTAGAACACAAATTCAGCAGAAACTCCAGTTAACTGTAAAGCATAGAGCCAGATATTTATTATGTATTCGTAAATTTGAAGTAAAAACAGAGTAAGGCATTGGCATGCACAAAAGCTTAGACAGAAAAGAATATGACAGGCTTTTCATAAGGGGAAAGACAGTAAAACATGTCTTTTTAAATAAAGTCATTTTGAATACAGGGAAGAGAAAGAATAATGTGTGAAGTAGTATAAACAGAGAGACAGAGACAAAGAGACAGAGCATTGACATTTTAGAGGTTAAAACAAGAGAGTCACCTTATATATAATCTAATAGGCAGAAAGGGAAACGACAGCCTACATTTCCTGCCCACTCCACACTGGCTGGAACACATGTTAAGTCTTAGCTGCTAAGAGATACTTTGGGAGGCAGAGGTCTCCTAGGTTTAATTTCAATTTTCAAAACAGTAATGATATGTATATTACACATGTATTGTTTGATGGAAAATAATTTTTAAAGTAGTTAATGTAATAGTTGTCCTTGAGATTCAAAGAGAGGGAAAAAGTCATAAGCAGTCATCTGGTAATCTTGGCAAGACTTTTGGAAGCATCATCATCATCTAGAACTGAAGCCATCTGGCACTGATCATGGATCTTGTCAATATCAACAAAATAGCAAACACAGAGTAAAGAAAATGTGGTGGTGGTTTGAAGCTGTATGTATCATAGAAAAGCATGTTCTTAAAGCTAATCCATTCCCGTGGGTGTGGACCCCTTGTGATTAAGATCTTTTGGTGAGTAGAATCTTAATGTAAATTGAAATGTGACCCATTTCATTCAGGGTGGGTCTTAAGCCTATTACTGGAGTCATTTATAAGATGATAAGGGACAGAGAGAGGACAGAAAAAGTCCAGAGAAGCTGAAAGAGAAAAGCCAGAAGCTGAAGGCAATGAAACCTGTAAGAGAGGGACCAGCAGACACCATGTGGCAGAGAAGCTGAGGATGGCCAGTAGATGGCCTTTAGAAAAAAGCATTGCTTTTTGATGCCTTGATTTGGACATTTCCAAGGCCTCAAGAACTCTAAACTTGTAAGTTAATAAATCCCCATTGTAAAAGCCAACCCATTTCTGGTCTATTGCACTTCATCAGTTTTAGCAAACTAAAACAAATGTTTATGGCAATCCTTTAACTATTTTCTGGAGCTTTGAGAAAGAGGTTTCTGTAAGTTTTTGCTGGTTGTTCAAAGTTTCTGTTGGGAGACAGAGCCCTGAAGCTTCTTACTCTACCTTCTTGATCAAGGCAGGGCTGATTTCCTTAGTTCTTACATAATGTTGTTTTTCTGTTCTAGGATCCCATCAGGATACCACATTATATTTAGTCATCATGTATCCTTAGTCTCTTCTCGACCTTGACAGTTCCTAAGACTTTCCTTGTGGATGACCTTGACAATTTTGAGGAGTACTGGTTAGGTATTTTGGAGAATATCCCTCACCTGGGATTCATCTAACGCTTTTTCTCATGGTTAGACTGGATTTACAGGTTTAGGGGAGGAAGATCATAAAGGTAAAGGTAACGTGCCATTTTCATGATACCATTTCAAAGTTACTTACTATCAACATGACTTACTACTGTTGACCCTGATCATCTCTCTGAGGTAGTGTCTGTCCGTTTCCTGCACTGGAAAGTTACTCGTTTCCCCCCTAAACCTTCTGTAGTGTTTGGATAGAAGTCACTACACATATCTATACTTATGAAGTAAGGGGTTATGCTCCCTCTTCTTGACAGTGGCACAGCTACAAAAATTATTTGGAATTTTTCCACACTGGAAGTCTGTCTCATCTTCCCTATTTATTAATTGAGTAAATTATTTATTTATATCAGTATCAACTCATGGATATTTATTTTATACTTTGGGTTATTATCCAATACTACTTCATTCTGTTGCTCAAATTGGTCCACATTTGGCCACTGAGAGCTCTTTCTGTTGACTATTGTCCCCTTTGATTTTCTCCTATATGTGTGTGTGTGTGTGTGTGTTTTATTTGAGCAGTTCCTTACTTCCTTGACCTACCACTTGCTCTAGGCTCATCTTTTTAGTATATTTGCTCCCCCAGTCCTAGAATCAGCAATTTCTCCAAGGATCCTTGGTTCTTTGGATTGTAGAATGGTATTAAAATCCAAAATAAAGGCCCTAAGTATCAAACATAAATGTAAAAAATTTATCTTTAGAATAAATTTCTAAGCCAAACACATATTTTTGTGTGTAGAATTATAGATAAAATTTTACTAATACCTCTTCTTTATGTTTATCTGTATTTTCTAATTTTTCAATAAGTATTTACTACATCTGTGATGAAAATCAATTACCATAAAAATGAAAGGTCTACAAAATTATACAACCTCCTTCCACAAGAAAACTCAAAGCAGAATCAGCTACTACTGACCCAATATTTAGCATCACAAATAAACTATGAATTTGGAGAGTTCCAAATAGCTATCGTTGAAATGAAATGAGATATTTCAAAATTTAGTGTTCCTCCATATAAGAATAAAATCAATTTTCCAGATCATTTTTTCACCTTAGAAAACACTTCTCTCTTCCACAAAGCAATCACTTCAGATATGCAGAGCCATATTTATCTGGAAAGAGAAAAGCAAGAGCAGTAACAAATACCAAAATCCCAGAATGCCAGAATTAAAAGGATGGAATGCCCTTTACCATAAGAATAAAAAATGTCAAAAATATAGTGGAATAAAAACAAAACCCTGCTTGTGTACATCAATCAAAGAAAATAGGATTATTCAGATATGATATGAGGTTATGCCATTGTTAGGCATGGGTCCAGTTATCTATACAGTATGTGAAAATAAGGCTTCTATGGGAATATTTAAGAAACTTAAGAGGACACAGTTTCTAAGCAGTTCATACATGCCAATAATAAATGTGTGAACTACATTATTTTCCTGTCTCTTTCTAAGGCAAGGCCAGACATTATCTCTACATAGCAATTTTATCAGTCTAATTTCTGCTATGAAACACCTTTGAAAAATATATATGTTTAAACTGAGTTAACTCAGGTGTGTATTTAACTAGTTAAATAATTAACTAAACTTCAGTATGCCTTAAATATCTAGAATATCTTCATCATTGTACTAACCTGAAGGGATAAAAAGTTATAGACAAAAAATTCCTTCCCTCAAAGTTCTTATGATATAGTTAAGGATCATGAACAACAAGAAAAGGGCAAAGAAGAAAACAAAATGATTGTAAATTTAGAATATTAGTTTGAAAGACATGACAAAGATATAAAAATGAAATGGGACTTTGGCCAAGGTTTTCTGGAGGAAGGGCAATTTTTTAACCAGGTGGGAAGGAATGTGATTAACAAGTATTGCCCCTGGTGTCATCATCATTATTATTGTTATTATCACTGTTCCATAGACCATTTTTTCGACAAATGTGATCTAATTTAAGGTGGCTTTGATTATTTTCCTTACACATTTGCTATAAATATATATAGTTTTTTCCTTCCAAGGACCATGTTATTGAATGTTAAAATGCTTATCACTATCTCATTGATTTGAAATAATTAGAATAAGCAAACTCATAGAGTCAGAATCTAGAATATATGTTACGAAGGGATGGAATGGGGCTAGGGAATGGGAAGTTAAGGACTAAATATACAGGGTTCCTATTTGGAATGATGGAAATGTTTTGGTGATAGTGTTGATGGTAGCACAACATTGTGAACATAATTATCAGCACTGAAATATATGTCTGAATATGAGTAAAAGGGGACATGTTAAGTTGCATATGTGGTAACAGAATAAAAATTTTTAAAAATCCAAGTAACTATTCTACACAAACAATAAGCCATAAGTTAAACCATGAACTATAATTAATAGAGCAACAATAAAAATGTGCTTTCATCAGTTGTAACAAATGTTCCACACCAATGCAAAGTGTTAATAATAGGGTGGTATACAGGAATCCTGTATTTTATGCATGGTTGTTCTCTAAACCCAAAACCTCTCTAATAAAGAAAAAAAATGCTTATAACTTTGTTACTTTATATAGGCTCAGGTGTTTATGGTAAGAATAAAAAGGAATTTTCAAAATAGAGCTATGCTTAGTTTTGTTTAAAAAAATCATTTATTAATTTGCAAAGATACCACCCAAGAAACATATGTCATCAAAGCATCGTACTGTTCTGATAGAATAATGAAGTTCAGAGTCAATGTTTGTTTTTCCCGAAATAATGAAGCTGTAACAAACAATCTGAAGGCATACTAATTATCACCAAACTAACATCAATATGAAAGAATTCTCTTCACTGGTAAGGTATCAGAAAGTTTTCCCCTTGAAACTGAGAACATAATACTTTAAATAGAGAATAAAAATAGAGGCAACTTAGTCCAGTTAGTACAAAACAAGTAGCAAACAAACATTGGGCCACAGAGATGCTTGCCAATTCCAGAACACATCCTCAGAGACACCCTCATACCCATGACAAACCTTTTGATAGTTAACAACTGCCCAAGCAGTAGAACCTGGACACAGTTATGAAGAATAAGAATTGGGTACTATGAAGCTTCCTGTCATTTAACTCCAACCCTAAACAACAATCTTCCTAGTTTAGGAAAAGAAAAAATGTCAGACTAATTCAGCTCAGTCACTCATGTTCCAACCTATAGTCTGGTCTGTTAGCCTGTCATTGGAAATAGTAGAAGCTGTGTTTTCTTTGCCTCTGTAATGGATTATATCCCTGATCCTCCTTTCCACCAAAAATAATTCTCAGTCCCACCTTTACCAGGCTTCCCCATCCCAAAAAAGAAGTGGTTAAAAATTCAGTTCTTCTGTGTGCATTTTTCCCTGAAAATATAAAGCAAATTCATTAACTAAGATTTACCTATACAGACAAATCTGGTAGAAGGCAAAAGAAGAACCACAGCATTGGTTCTCTATCATTTACCCTTAATTTCTGCTTGTGTTGATTGCAGCTACCTTGTAATTTCAAAACCTTTTGTATTGCTAACTTTCTTCATGACTCCCCCTTCAGAAAGTCAGCAGGAAGGTAACAGTCAAATCATTATTTCTACTAAGAGAAGCGGCAACAGACTCATACAAAGATGAACCAGTGGTGCTGAAATATGAAGTAAGTTTTTAAGTGTTTAGGTCCTGAAGGCAATAAGTAGTCTGAAAAAAAGTTCATTAATATCAGGAAATTTTCTCAACATAGCCACAGGGTTGCTATTAGAGAAAGTACTTTTTCTTCTTCTTCTTTTTCCTTTACAATTATTATTAAGGCCACTAATAATCCCTACAAGGTACAATAAGACCAATATAAATAGATTATTATTAATATGTATTGAGTGTATGTGTCTCTAAGCCTACAGACTTAATGTACTCTATATCCACCCTCAATCATGGATCCTTTTAAATGTGGAGGAGTTCTTCACATATAAATGATTAGAAACATATAGCATCAGAACTGACCTCAGAAAGGGCCTTCCTTTAAATGGAAAGAAAGTTTCATGAAAAGTTGCCTGAAGTCCCTGAAGGGAGACCTACATTGAAATAAAAGAGTTCCAGACTCAGTTCTGCCCCTTAATAGCTTATATTTGGACATACCAATTAGCACGTTTGAATCTCAATAGTCCTATCTTTAAAAGGTGGATAATATCTTCCTTGCCCTCTTCCCTGATTACCAATATGAGTTTTAAAAATTACGATTGTTTGGTAAAATCATAAAAGCCAAAAGGGGACACCACCCATTTCTAACTCTGTGACTCTGCTTTAAAAAAAAAAAAAAAAAAAGAAAGAAAGAAAAAAGAAAAGTGATACTTCATGAAATATTGTTCAGAATATTTATCTTGATAATGTACAAAGCATCTGAAACACAATAGATGTTTAATAAATTTCCCTTCCCTTCTCTACCAATTTTCCATTTCAAAAATTGGCAAATTCCATTTGAAATGTTGGCAGTCCAAATCAGTACCCTTTTGTCTCTCAGCTACCTCTTTACCCTATTCTTATCTCATCCTACATCGCCTTCCTGTATTTCCTGGCCTTTCCCTTCCAAGGGCCAAGGTCTTTTCCCATCTCCCTGACCTGTGCCATCACTTTGCAGCTTCTCAGCTATGGTTCCCTTGCCAGAGTTAGCTGAGGGATGACCCCAAGCGGCTCCAAGGCTGGAAAGGTTTAAAGTAACTTTGAGGTGGAGCTGCTTACTCCCAAAGTCAACTCTTCCGGCTCATCCTCCTGGCCATCTGGCCTCGGAAAAGGAGCGGGAGAAGTGAAAGCATCACTGGAGTGTTGACAAGTGGCTCTCTTCCTTCCCTACTCTTCACATTTTTCCTTCCACGTGCGGAACCGAGAAGTCGCTGACCGACCTTGCCCCCGCGGTAGTCATGGTTACACAACAGCAGCAACAGCAACCCTTTCCTCTCCGTTAGTGGATCACCCTCACTCATCCCCATCCCCCCAATTCACACGCGCGCCCCTACTCACACAGACACACGCACACACGTCTAGGCGGAGAATTCTCTTCCAGCAAAACTTAGTTTAGATCCTCCCTCCTTTTCTTTTCCTTTTGCAAAGAGCACGGGCAAACTAAGAGGGCATGAGAGGAGTTTGGGTGGGGAAAAATGAGTCGAAGCCGGGGCACTTGCCTTTTATTAGGACTTCACAGGGAGCTAAATGGCGAAAAGCTTGCCTGCTGAACTCCGACCTTCACAGCGCCTGATACCCAGCGCCAGCGGTTCCAGCCACAGGACGCCTGGCCGGCCCAGTACCCTCGAGTCCAGTCAGCCCCGAGAAATCGCGGCATCTCCTCCCACTGTCAAGTACCCTCTGCGCGCTGGGAAGGAAGTAAACCAACTCAACCCACGACGCTGAACCCAAGTCACCAGGGAAGGAGAAGCAGCCCGGGCCGAAGCAGTGCCAGGGCAGCCCGTTAACGCGTCAATTCGAGGCGCGTCCGGAGGAAGCGGGGAGGGGCTTACCCGGAGGGCGGCACTCGGGGTTAAAATCCCAGCAGGAATCTGATCCGTGCTCTTCCAGAGTGGGTCAAGCCGAAGGCTACCATCGGATCCCCCGTTCCAGCAAGAGAGTGTTTTACCATAATCGCATTCCCTGGGAAACGAGATTTCCGGCTGGTGTCTGACTCCAACTTTCCCCTCTGGGTCTAGAAGGATGCACACTTCCACCAGACAGAGCGTCGCGATTCCCGTGCAAGGAAAAAGGCGTCGCCCATCCTCCCCCAGCCCCAAAGCGCCACAACAAAAACAACCACCACTCTCACTCCTTCCCCTCCCCCAGATCAACACGAAAAGCAGCGATGGAAGACACAGAGGGCCTTTGGCCAAGTCCTTCCCTGACGGTCCCCACCAGCGTGTCTCCAAATGAACCTGCAGCCTGCGGAAGCCATAGGACACGTTCATAGGCGCTCTCCTCGGTCTTGCCCCGGGAGGGAGGGAAGGAGGGAGAGAGAGGGGGATAAAGTTCTAGCGCCCGTCTTGGGTGGAAAACTTTGCGCGGTATTGGCAGGCGGGGGCTCGGGATGAGAAGGCTCTGGCAGCCGCGAGGAAGGACTGCCCTCCCCGCCGCCGCGCTGTCTCCAGCGCCGAGCGCACTGGCCGTCCGTTCCCCCCGCGCGTACTCTGCAGAGGCTCCCGAGCGCCTTCTCCGTCCCAGGACGGTTCCATTTCTCCTAGACGCTCCGCATCTTCCTTTTAGACTCAAAGCCACCCCCAAATGTCTGCTTTACATCCAGGGTTCCCCAAGTTGCTCAGCGCAGCGAACCCCAGACGCGCACTCGCACTGGAGTAGCAGGTGACCCGAAACAAGCCTTACCTGCGGTGAACCCTCCTCTCGCTCTCCCTTTTCCCGACGCACTTCCCGGAAGAAAAGAAGGGGATGAAGGCGGTGGGCCAGCGCGGCAGCGACCTAGGCACTGGCGCTAGCTCTTCTGAGCCGCAGCCCTGGCTGAGCCACAGAGCCGCGGGCGGCCCTGACGGAACGCGGAGGCTGCGGCGGTAGACACCCGGCGCAGAGACAGGGGGCGCTGCTGTCCCCCGAGCGCAGTGCCGGGTCTGGCGGCGAGCTAGGCACCAGATGGAGCCTTGGGGAGGCGAGGGTGGCGAGGAAAGACACTCTCCGAGAGGGAGGACGGCTTTTAAGTTTGTGGTGTGACCGCAGCAGCTGTCTTGGGAGAGACTCAGAATTTCTAAAAAGGGGATGCTCACAACGCCCGGGGATTACCTCTCCCCTTCCGATTTCCTCCCCCAGTCTCCCGCCCCTTTTCCCGCTGCGCACGCCAGTCCTCCCCAGCGTGCAGAAGTCCATCCCTGTCCGCGCGCAGGCTGTCAGCAGCGTGGATTTAGAGGCAGCCGGGTCCGTGCTGAGGGATTTTTTTTTCTTTTTTTGTTTGTTTGTGTTCCCCACCTCGGACGTGGTACCCTGTCTTGTCTGCGTCTGAGCCCCAGTGACTTTGGGACGTTTTCTGCCCCCCGTTCATTCTAATCCATAAAGTCTACGAACCTTATTCGGGAGGGGTATTAACTGATCACAGGCATCGCCCTAAAAATTCTAACCTCCAGAAAGAGTACCTGTGTAAAACACCGATCTAGAGTTGGTGGCCTTGAAAAAGCAGGGATGGGGACATAGAGATGAGACATCCATTAAGGGTTCAGCACCCTGAAGGGCCAAGCAGAGAGAGAAAGAAAGAAAAGCAATATGTAAGCCTTTCCCCCTTTCCCTCACTCCAGGCCAACAGGGATGGCATGCCTATACTTGTGCTTTGGGAGTTTCTTTTGTAGATTTGTGCACACCTTGATCATGCAATAGAAAACAGATGTATACTGGGACCAGGGACAGTTACACTTTTGTGGAGCCTGGAACTTACACGGTTTGTAGATGGGGCCTTCTATAAGAATGCAGAAATATCTTACTTTTTCAAATTTACCGAAACATATGGCCACATGAATTCTTTGAGGGGCCGCTCTCAGGAATACGGAAAGGGCCTGTCCTAGTGATGGGTCCTGAAGCTTAGGCCTTATTAAGGGGTAGTAAATCTTCCTGTGATGGGAACCCAGTGCCTGTGGTGACACTCCTTGCTGTTAGTCCCAAACATAAAGCTGACTTGGGGTATTGCCATAAAGAAGCCACAGCCTCAGGGTCCTCTATCTGCCTGATTGATTTGGGAGCACAATAGTTTAAGATCCCAGAGCTTTCTTTGCAAATGATGAGGGCTGTCTGGATAATGGGATAGGTGGTGATCAGACAATGGCAACAATGGAAGAATTGGGGTGGGGTGATCTTTATTCAACCTCTTCCCTGCAGGGAGACCTGAGTTCTCTTTAAATAAATCGCTTTAAGTTGCAGATGGCTCAGGAGGGACTCAAGCTTCCTAATTCTAACCAAGGTTCTCTCCTGTGTCTCCTGCTGGCCAATTCTCTATGGAATTTTGTTTTGACTGTCAACCAACCAACCGTCTAGTTTTTCATTTTGGATACAGGAAAATTTAAGTCCCTACAGATTATTCCAGCCTATAGCCACCTTTCTCTGAATACTTTATACTCAATGTATTTTTTGTAATTAATCATATCCTTGATTTTTTTTTGCAGTTTTCTAAGTTTCATCATACTGTTTTTGCTTATGACTTTGTTCCCCTAGCCAAATTGCAAACTCCTTCATTGTTAGGACATATTACCTCTTTGTATCTCTTATAGTATAGCTTAGTGCCTTGCGGCATGGTGGGTTCTCACTAAGTAGTTTCTGAATTTTAAAAATGCTCTATTTAATTATTTTTCTATTAATTTTGTCGGTTTATAGACCAGATACATTGAGTTTAACTAGAATGGTGATTAAGTCTGTATTTTCCCTTTTCCCCTCCTATCTACATTGTAGTTTACTATACTCAAAACAAAGGACACCTCCCCTCTGCTACCATATCAAACCTTTCCACAAAGCCCCTATGGAATTTGTCACTCCCTACTGTTTTCCCAAAGTACTTTGATTTCACTACTATTATAAGTCCTTTTCATGTTATATCATAATGAAGAGTGTAGGCTGTTTTGTTTCTTTTCTTCCCCAGACCATTAAAAAATGCTTATGGGTTTTGTATTGAACAGATTTTGTTTGAAGTGCTCTGAATCCAAATTTAGACCGCATTTACTAGAGTATCCTGAATGTACCATGAGAGGACGACATCTGGAACCTAGATTCTATGCTTTCCTTCCTTTTAATTACTCTGAGCACGCAGTGTGCAGAATCAACTAAAAGGCCTGAAGTTGTGAAGAGTGGCTTCAGCAGTGTCTACTGCTTTATAATCATCAGGGTGCTTCACTGAGTGCTTTGCATACAGCAGGTTTCTAACAAGTATTTGTGGGTTAAATAAGTTCATGAAAAAAGTGGATATGATGATGACAATCAGTCACTGAACTTATTTTTGAATTTCTATTAACTGTACAAGACTTCACACGAGGATGTCTTTAACAGCCATTTCAAGAGGGTGAGCTTCACTGTCAACAAAAGCAATTTGAATAATGGGTCCTATAGGGTTAACACCCCATCTAAATCCTTGCAATAAAGCCCAGTGGGAAGAAAAGTCTATTTTACATTATGTTTTACTAAAATGTAAGGTGTATTGTACAATATAGCTAGTCCCCAAGAGTGACTATTCGAGAGTCAACAAGTGATCCTTAATTACCCAGAAAAAGATGTGAAGATCATCAGTTAGAACTACTTAATTGCGGCTGCTATGCCTGATTCAGTCTGAGAGGATAAAGAAAAAGAAATGGGAAACAAAATACTTTCCAGGTGCTTGCAGAATTTCTCAAAGGATTACATTTTAATATTGAGTGAAACCAAAGAATAAAATTCTAACTGTAGAATTTGAAGAATCAACACTTTATATTGGGAGCCATGGGTGGTGATGCATTAGTGTAGAATAGGTATATTCTAGGCTTCTCCAACTCCACATTTAGCTACCTCTGCCCAGAAGACAGGAGAAAAATAACTACCATGTTCAGAATTAGGTCTAGCAGGATCTCAGAGCAGAGGTCCAAGACCTTCTTTCTCTTCATGTAAAATCTATAGTCCTAGTATTCTCTGCACAATCTTCTATTCACAAAACAAATGGACATTTGGTGATTAAGAAGAAAAGAAAAAGAAGGTAGATAAAAGAGATGGCTAAATTCTGTCCTCAAAGACAAACAAAGAAAATGGAGTTAAAGTCAAGCCATTTAGTGCTCACTGCTGTAAAATTAGTCATACCTTGGTCTAAAACCTCTCTGTCTTGTAATAAATGCTACTTTAGGCATGTTTTCACATACATTAACATATCAGTACAGAGAGATAAGAAATGTTCTCTTCAGTTGAGAAAACTGAAGCATATGTTAATTTATGTCTAATTAGAACAAGTGATAGCATGAGTTGAAACCAGCTCACCCACCTCATAATATTCTTTCAGGTATTTTCCCCTTATAAACTTCTGGAAATTTTTTCATCCTTTTCATTTGATCATGGCAATCCATTCATCACTGGGTTATCAGATATTTAGATCATAAGATCATTAGATAAGTTAGGTTGTAGGAAAGAACACACCTGACTTTTATCCTTTATTTCACTATTAATTACATATATAGAACTCTCAAAGGTAAATGTTTCATCATCAGATAAAGACAAAGATGGTTTATGGTTCATTAATTAGAATATAAAACTGTACAAACTTTATGTTTTCATAACAAGAGTTTTAAACTCTTGTAGCATCATAAATAATCATTAACATTCAGAGTTAGAAGAGACCATGGAGACCCTCCAGAACTCATTTTATACCTGAAGAATTCAGGGCCAAGGAATATGGCAGCGATCACCTACCTCCGTCTGACACATGCCTTGCTGTCCTCTTTACAACATAGCACCCTGCTATCGAGCTCTTTCCTAAAAAAAAAAAAAAAAAAAAAAAAAAAAAAAAAAAAAAAAAAAAAAAAAAAAAAAAAAAAAAAAAAAAAATCAGCTATGTTTCAAAACCTTGCCAACATAGAATCTTAAGGTTATATTTTCTTAGCTGGGTTGGGGTGTGGTGAATAATTAAATTCAGCAGGAATGCACTTCAAAATAAAAATAAAAACATAGCCCAGCCCCTTTGGCCCAAGTCCTGAGACCTCAGAAAAGAAAAAGCTCCTTGACTGTGAACACTGACTAGAGGGTGGAAAGGTTTTCCGTGCCTGATACAGGAGTCCACAGAACTTTTGCTGAAGGCGGGGGCGGGATTTAAAGTCAAATCAAGGACTCTTTGTTTTTGATGTTTAATAATATACTTATATCAACAAACAATCTCCAAAGAAGCATTTTAAGGAAAAACAAACAACTTTCCTATGTATCACATAAGAAAAAAATCCTCTTTAAGCTTGTTTTTCTTATTACTTTCACAGCAGTACTATACTACCCCTAAGCATGTTTTAGACATAGTATATCCTTCTAAGAAAATAGGGAGGGGGAATTCCTGTGATACCTATTGAGGCATGCCTTATTTGTATAAGGGTGATGAAACCAAGAAAAATATGCCCTCTTGTGGCTTATTTGTTCTAGTTCACAACTAATCAACAGTATTCTATTATTTCCTGAAACCCAAACATACCTGTACTCCAAGTGGAATTAAACTATTCCTTTGTGCAGTAGCTGAGAACAAGTCCATGCAGACAGCAGGAAAACATTCCAAGACTTCTGCTTTGTTCAAGGTCATAAGCAATTGCTTAGCCACAATGAAATCAGTATCCCCAAAAACAGGGAAGATTTTCCAAAACAACCCACAGATTTGGAGAGATATCAGAATGTCTTCCAAATAATTTCATTAGATAGAATTTCTTTCCCGAATAGTAAGGTTTATTTTGGATAGACTTAAACCATCAGTTTCCACAAACAGGAGAAAATTCATGATTTCCCTTCCTACTGTATTTTGCCTCAAATATTTCTTTGACTGTGGGATGATGCTTATATCTCTATCTAAAGAAGTAAACTTAAATTTCCATTTAAAGAAGTAAACTATAAAATAAAGCAATCAAGAGAATACTGATTTTCTTGTCTGCATATTCTTTTCTCTCTTTCCACCTAGTTTATTCAGAAATGAGGATGTAACAAGTGCGTTACATTCTATGATTCAGAGATAAATTTAATTTCATGGTATTACAAAAAAATGCTCACTATGTTTTCATAAGATAGCAGAATGGAGAAAGGTCTAGTGAAAAATAGCCTTTGCTGATTGGGAAAATGACTCTCATGCAAACTATGATTTAAATTATTAAATAAATTAGTGAATGTCAAAAGTTTAAAAGAGGCAAGTTGCTAGATCCTTAGAACAACTATACAATAATACAATTATTAGTAACAGTATTATCATTTTACAGACAAAGAAGCAAAGTTAAGTGACTTATAGTCACACATTATCATATGACTGGATCCACTTTGTACGGTAAGTAGGCTGGTGAGCTATTTCCTTATTGGTACACTTGCCTGAGCAAGTTACTGCAGAAACACATCAAGTTGTATCTTACTGGCCAGAAAGAATAAATGCAATTTCCCAAAGTGCCCAATTTAATCCATCTACTGCTTTACAAATTTGCAAACTAAAATGGAATTCTGTTCTTGCAAGTCTATATAGTTCTGCAAACATTCTGATGGTAACTAGATGTACTTTTATTAGAATTATCATTTTCAAAGAGCGTTCATTAAAGAGGTCAAGATTTTTTACTTTATTTACTTTTAATTTTGTGAATAAAATGAATCGCTATACTATAACAGCATTAACAAATTGCAATCCCTCAGACATGGCTTTTCTGCTGCATCAAGGCCACAAAAGGCGAGAGCCGGCTGGCTTGTTCCACTGCCCCGAGGTGCTGTGGTTTCGAGGCGGCCGGCGGGCGCGACACCCTCTCCAGACCCAGAGTACATAGGTGCCGGGTGGCTGCCATGAACTCTGGAGCCATGAGGATTCACAGCAAAGGACATTTCCAGGGTGAAATTCAAGTCAAAAATGAAAAAAGCGGACCAGCTTGGAAAACTCTAAAAACTGATAACAACAAACCAGAAAAATCCGAATGTAAGCCACTTCGGGGGAAGAGTACTTTACCTGGACTTACCTTCTGTCACAATATCTGAAAGACTGCAAAAAGACATTAAAGATCTTGGAGGACAAGTTGAAGAATTTCTCAGCAAAGATATCATTTATCTTACTTCAAATAAAAAGGAAGCTAAATTTGCACAATCCTTGGGTAGAATTTCTCCTATATGAAGTCCAGAATCTGTGTATACTGCAGAAACCACCTCACTCCATCCCAGCCATGATGGAAGTTCATTTAAGTCTCCAGACTCAGTTTTTTTAGGTGTGTTTCACCAGAGGAAAATTACTTATTGAAAAAGCTATCAAGGACCATGATTTTATTCCTTCAAATAGTATATTCCTTCAAACACCTTTTATATGGGGAGTAAAAATTCTTCATATTGATGACATTAGATACTACATTGAACAAATGAAAAAAATTGCATTTACTCAAGAAATCAAGCAGTTCTGTAAGAGACATGGGGAAAAGAGCTGGTACACAGAAAACAAGAACAGGTAGACTGAAAAAGCCTTTTGTAAAGGTGGAAGACATGAGTCAGCTTTACAGGCCATTTTATCTTCAGTTGACCAACATGTCTTTTATAAATTATTCTATTCAGAAGCCCTGTAGCACAGAGTAACCAGTATCAAGTTGTTGATGATATTGTATTTAAGTTAGTTTTTGAGTTTGTGGAATATGAAAGGAACACACCTAAAAAGCAAAGAATACAATGCAGTGTTGGCTCCCTTTCTCCTGTTACTGCAAAGAAGACTAAACCAAGAGAACACCTAGAACAGCAATATATTTCTCAGAAGGACTTCAGGGAAAACAAAGTTGTGCAGATAATCAAGCAAAATTCCTGTGTGAAGAAACCCGGAACCTGAACAAAAATTCATGTTTATTTCAGAACCCACACCCTGCCCTTCAAGTGAACTGAGAAAACTTGAGAAGAAAAAGACTAACAAATATTCCGTGGTAAATCCAGCTGAAAATGACATAAACCAGAATTTTACACAGCTACCTTCCCATAAAAATGAACAAGGATGCATTCTTGATGTTTCTGAACATAAATGCATTATAAATGAAAGTGACTTAGAAGAACTAAGGGTGGATGTCTGTCTGTGTGTGCTACAGGCATCTATATACTTTTGTAATTTCAATAAGAATAATAGTACATCTCAACTGAAACAAAAGTCAGATACTGTGCTTTTTCCAGCAAAGGATCTGAAGGAAAAGGAACTTATTCAACATTTGGTCGTGATTCTGGTCTCCTAGCAATAAATAGTTCACAAGAGCACCTAACACTTCAGGCAAGCACTCCATCCCATAACCCTCTCATTGAACCAAATGATTGTGACATCAAGAATGTGGATAGTTTACCTTCAGGTCAAATCCATCGGAAAGTGAGAATATTACTGGGAAGAAATAAAAAAGAAAATCTGGAACCAAATGTGGAATCAGATAAGAAAATAATTGTTTCTTACTACACAAGAAGAAAACAGAATTTGTAGTTCACCAGTACTACTGGACTTACTTCAGACTAGTGAAGAAAAATTGGGATTTTTGGCCTTCATATACTGAAAACAGTGGCACATATGATGTTATAGATATTGGAGGAGAAGAAAATTCAAATGATGTGTTATCAATGTTTTTCTCTTTCCCTTCTAGTTCTACATTTACTGGCATTCAGTCTTTAAACAAGTTATATTTTTCAGAAATGATAAGGATCATATTCTTGAAATTTTTATAAATATGAATAAAAATTCTCAAAACTTTTTTTGCCAACTTTTTTACAGAACCAAATGTAGACATTAACAATGAAGGAGATGTCTGCATTTTTTTTTTTTTTACAAAATTGAATACCTGTTATAGAAAAATTATGGGGTAAACTGACTCATCTTCTTTTGCATACTATGGTCATAATTGTTTACTAAGATTTATTATGAGTAATGATATAGTTTGCTTTATGTCACTGAAAACTAATTTCAAGTAAAATTAGCATTATAATTAAAAAAAAATGCAGTCTCTTTCTGCTTGATAGTTCACTGAAATATCTTTCCCTACATCAAGCAAAATAATAACTTCCAAAATCTTTGTTCTTACACTGGACAAAAGTACTTCTGCATTAGAAACCTATGATAATCCATATAGACTTGCAATTATAATTAAAAATTAATATAATTTTACTATATTTAGAACTTTCAATTCTAAGGACAGGAGCCCATTTTAAAAGATAAAAATTGTCATTTAATAAAAGTACTAAGAAATTAACATTTCATTAAAAATAAAATAGAAGTCATCCATGTTAAAAAATGGTAAGGATCTGCCAATATTTGCTATTCAAAGATTATAAAATCATGATATTAAAACAGTGGGGTACAGGTTAGTTGAGAGTTAATCAAATAAGTAAAATAAATTAGAAGTTCAGAGGACAGATTTAGGTATATATTATAAATCACATAAACATTGGGAATTATGTCTTGTGTCCCCAAACTTGGATGCACAATAAACATCTCCTTTTCCAAAAATTAATTTTGTTTTCTTTCATTTGGAATATAGAAAATAGTATATATGCATAAATATACAACATATTGTATACATATTATACATATTACATTATTATTATATGTAATAAACTAGAAACTTGCACTCAAGAATTCACAATCCAACTTTAGATTTAGAACATTACCAGTATCTTTGATGTTTTCCTTGTGCACTAAATCCTAAATTTAGTGTTTATCTTGTCTTTCTTTTTCCCTACATATACATATGACACTAAGCAATATACTGCATAATGATATATTGCCATTTACATAAATGGCAACAGCTTCATAAAAATGGTAAACTTCTGTGACACTTCCTTCATTGAATTCTGTGTATCTAAGATTCATTTTCCCTACAGTGTGTAGCTATTGTTTTTTGCATATCTTTGTGAATATTTATGATTATTCATTCTCATGCTGATGGCCAGTTGAGTTGTTTCCAACATTTTTATTACAAACAATGCTGCATGAACATATGTACATGTCACCTTATTTTTTCTTTTATTCAACATAAAGTTTGTCTCAAACCTTCTATCAGTCAGGGTCCAGTTATGAAAGCAGAAACCATTCCAAGTATTTCAAATCCATGACATTTAATATGGGGAATTGGATATAAAGGGTCTGGAAAGAGGTACAAAAGGGAGAAGAAAGAGGTCTGGAAGAGTGAAAAGAAAGAGTGATACCCAGGGATTAGATGCTGCTAATCTCATATCTCCAAATCTCATCAGCTGTGGCACTGTTGAACATGATGTTCTAGTACAAACTAGATCTGCCAAGCTGTGCTGATTTGACCAGGACTGGACTGTCAAAAATTATCTCTGTGACACTGGAATTAGAAACCCCTCAACCCCACTAACACCCTGCCTGCAACACCAGGAACTACTACCACCTGCCTCACAGGAGCAGGAGGCATAAAGCATTTCTGTTCCTCCTGCCTACTAATGTTTGGCCACTTTCTTCTCCTAACTAAACCCAACTAAGGGCTGGAGTACAAATTGTACTTTTCACAATCCCAGCTCCAGACAGAGCATAGAAGGACAGATATGTGGCTGGAAGTTAATAGGAAAATAAGCAGTGCAAACTCTCATTTCTATCTACAAGTGGAACATTTAACTTAGTCATTTTCAGGTACTCAGTCAATTAATGATTCCTCAACCAATTAAAAATGTAATTACATTTAAGTTC
>PVKY010004299.1:0-19554 GCA_004027775.1 Bradypus variegatus
GTGCTACCATATGGTTCCACCAAGACCTTCGCGTGCCCCGGCCTGCTACTTTTCTAAACGGTCTTCCCCAAGCTAGATGGGCCAACTTCCTAGCCTGTCCTAGGTTTTCCTGCCTCCACATTTTTGCTTTTCCTTTTACATGATTTCAGCGTCACTTCCTTTCTCAGCTGGTTCTCTGCCAGGATGACCACGGCTACCCTCAGTGAGGGCTACATCCTCTAATCTCCACTTACACATTCTCTGTGTCACCTAGGACTTACAGGCTGCTGGGGACAGTGTGTTTTCTCTTCATGTGTTAAAACCCTACTAGATTATAAACTCTGTGAGGGAAGGAGTCATGTCTTAGAACTCTCTTGTAACTCCCTGAAGGCCTTACACAATGGATAAAATAATAGGCATGCATTTGACCTCTCTGGGATTCTCTTTCCTTGCCTGCAAAATGATGGGAACGATAAATGACACTTGTCCTACCAAGCACACAGAACTGTTGTCAGGATTAGGAGATTCAATTACTTCCTTCTCTTTCAGCAACATCTCAATATTCACTGCCAACTTAGGGGTCTGCAGGAAGGCGAAGCAAAGCCCATCTCCACAGGCCTGGCGAACGACCATAGTTCACTCCAGAGTTCTTTGTGTTGAGAAACTGATTCTTTTCTAAATAAAACAGTGGATTAATTTTGCCACTCTCAGGAATAAAAAGGTGAAATGCCAGAGTCGATTTTTGTGTGTGGCAGTGGCCGCTGCAGATCAGAGCATTGTTTTGTTTCCAGCTCCCATATCTGAATCACTCAGCTTTCAGTTCTTTCACACATGGTATTTGTGTCATGACACACTGATCAGTTAAGTGAGGCCATCAACAGAAGGTGGTCATTATATTGCACTGCATAGCCTTTACCTGGGTTGGGGAAGTGGGGGACCCCGGGCAGGGCTGGGCCTGGGAGAATGAGGTAAGGTGGGAGAAGCACACTGCTTCCCTAAAGGGACCACAGGGTTAATCCTAATTGTCGGCCTATCCCAGGCATTTGTGAAGAAAATCTCCAATCCACCATTAAAGAGACCCCAGAGTCCGACTCAAAGGCTGGTTAGATTTTGGTTCAGAACAAGATGGTCACAGCCGAAACCTCTCGGTTGGAGGGCTCCCTTAATCAACAGAATTCCAAGAACATCCATATTTTGCTACTCTACCGTGGAGGATTTACAGTTTGAAAAATAACAACTATAGTGCATTCATGTCCATTCATAACAACTACTATTATTTTGATGGAAAACAGTGCTCACAGGAACCTTTCTGAAAAACAGCTGCTGAAAAAAAGTACCCTCCTTATTAAGATTTCTTAAAATCAATTTTTCATATATAGCTCTGGCTGTTGAAAGGCCAAAAACCAAATTTGCCGTTAATTCAAACACAGATTCAAATAAGCTAATAACCAATTAAAATATCTGTAAAACAGGATCACCAAAAATCATAGTGAAATCTTATCTCTTTAAACTGAAAACCCAGGAATATGTCCAATTTGAACCCAGAGTGGCCTGAGGAGGGGATGCCTGGGAACCGTATATAATTTCCCGGCTAAGAGAGCTGATCTGCGTCTCTCACATCCCAGATGAGAGGATCTGAGATGGGAACACCGACTAACCTAATTCATTGCAATGCCAGAGCTTCTTAATTTATCACTGTCCCCTTTCAATGAGGTTACTCATCGATGACAAAGCCGGAGGTGCCCCACATGAGTAACGATGACTGGAATCGGCGTGAGAAGCAGCTTTCGATTCAGGTTTTGCAGACTGAGGAAGAGGAAGCCTGCACCAAGGCATGCACCAGCTAACGAGGCACACAGTGGGCACGGATGAACACGGAAGCCTGCCTTCAGGCTGGCAACGTCAACGGGGCACAGACCCAAGCATCACAGTTGCTCGTTGGTCCCTAAGATTTACATCCACGTGGTATCTGGCTTTCCAGTCTTTCCTTCACAGTAGAGGTGGTATTTTAATTTTGTGTCGGAAAATCAATCCTGTGCCACCGGAGACCCCACCTATGACCTCCCTGACTTTAGTTGTCCCTGGAAATTTGAACTGTCTTGGAGAGGATAAGAACAGTGACTCAAACCAAGACTCAATCCCCACCTCTTCTCTTCTGGGTTCAGTTTTGCTGTTTTACACCAGGGAAATGGGAGTGGCCTGACTTATTCTTTTGCCTCTTTCATGTTAAGCGCATTCCTGTTTGGTCTACTTACTTCAAGCAATGGAACAATGAAAGCATACATCTGGAACAATAAAAACTATATGTTTCTAAGTTTTGTTTTAGATTTACCTGGTTTTCAATCTGTGTTTTATTATTGTGTCTAAAACACACATAATTCCCATTCTTTAATTTGGATCTATATTTTTAGAACTGAACATTGTATTAAAATGTTAGAAGTAGTGACATCTCTATTGTGTCCTCAGAAAGTAAAGATGGTTTTGACATTGCGTGACCAAGCAGCTGTGTGAACTTCATGGCTCTTGTTAAATCCAGGTGACCACAATTTCCCCACGGGGTTCGGCTTTAGCACACACAGACACCTATTAGCGTCCAGCTCTCTGACAAATCTTGTGCTCCTAAAGGGAAGCCATTAATTGGTCTAATTTTAAATTCAGAAATATGCTTTCTTAGAAAACAATAAAGCATTGAGGGGCATTGACAGCGTTTTCCAGATTCTGAATTTGGGACCAGTACATTCTTGTGTCGTTTCTGAGAACAAATCATAAATACAGGCTTATAAAAAGTGAGCCAAATTTCAGACCAGCTTGTGAGAAAAGGTCATCTTTTAAATTATGTCTCCATCAATTTATTACTGACTCACATAATGCCTTTCCATGGTAGCACAGACACCCAGAAATTAGCCTTCCAAATAGACGTACAGATTACAATTAATCTTTGAACCAACTGTGGTTTGCAATAACCAACCCACTCCTCAATACACTCCAAGAGTGAAGATGACATTGTTTGGGACAGAGGCAGACAGTGGAGGCTAGAAGGCAGATGACGGCTACACTCTTGGCAAAGTCTTCCACTGAACTTGACCCTGCACCCCTTTCCAGAGACAGATGACCTGGAAATGAGCTTTGGACACATTATGGAGAAGCAGCGTGGCGTAACAAAGGCTTGGAGTTGGGAGTCCAAGAAACCTCATTTAATAGTGACTCCGCGGTAAACCCGTAAGAATAACCTTCGGCAAGTTTACTTGCCCCAACGGTGACGTCCTCATCTATAAATCAGTGTTAAAAACTCTATTTGGCAGAATTACTGAAAGAGTAAAAGATAAATGTGCCAAGTCCCTGGCACACTATCTGGCACACAGTAGGCGCACAATGAAAGGTGGTTACTGTGTCTTGTTCCCTTTATAATCAGTATTGGTAGTTTTTGGCTTGGATCCTGTGTGGAAGTAGGGGGGGGGAATGGATGTGGGTGAAGGCTCTGATGAGTTCGTTTTTTAATCTATTTCACTTGGTTAATTATTTAATATTTAACTGGTTAATTATTCATAGTCAAATAGAAGGCATAATAAAAGCGTGTTTATTAAACAATAATTTGCTTCCCTAACCCCCTTTTCACCACAAAGGCAAGGGGGAGTGCCAACTGAATGGCTGCTATTTTTCTTAAAAGGGACAATTACTGGTAATCAGGGATCCACCTTCTTTCCAAAAACAGGTTGCGGGTCCTAAGGCATTTAGAAGCTTGGCCGTCTCGCCCATGTAGTTGGCCTCAGAACACCGCTGGCTGGCGCCCTGGCCCCAGGGCTCTTCTCCTTAGGTGACCTGAAGGAAGCCATGGGGAGGAAGCACAGGTGGGGTTGGAAAGCTACTGCCCTGTGCTGGCCTCAGGCAGGGAGCAGAGCTGGGCAGGCAAGTTCCAACGACAATGACCCTGCAAACCACTGGGTGTGGGTAGAAGTCCCAGGCCTCGTGGGGCCTCTGGTCTGCCAGAGGGAAGGCAAGCCCCAGCTGCCACGGAGAGGTCGGGCCCATCTTGCCAAAGGGCCTCGTCTCCCTCCCTTCCAAGCCCTTCCCAGGCAAATGCCTTTTGAACATGCAGCTTCTGCCTGTTAACTGCACCCAAATTGGTCTTTTCCATTTGAGCGAAGATTTATCAATCGCCGAATGGCATTGCCATGGTCCAGCAAGGATGCTTCTGAGCCTTAACATGGTTATGAAAAGCAGGATGACCTTGCAAATAACGGGAAATGTCCACTGAAGTCCTCCAGGGACTGACAGCAAATCCAGTGCACAGAGAGGAAAGCCAGTTAACCTTGGAGACACCATCTTTTTTTAAAATCCAGAGGTTAAAATCTCCTTAAAAAGGAGAAGCTGAAGACTAAAATGTTTCAGAGAAAAAGTTCACAGGTTTGCAAGGGAAGAGGCTAAAATAAAACCAGAATGACAACTATTTTTATTAGAAGAAAGTACAGCAAAGAAAACTGAATTAGGATAGCCCAATAAAGAGTGTATCCCTTGAGAAAGGATATTCTGTGAGAACAAAGAAATGAAGGTAAAAGACGAAGGGACCAAATTAATGATGCTTAAAGAAGAGGTGATTCTGAACTCAGTTGCTAAATGTGTCTTTAAAGAGGCAAAGGAAGACAAGCACATTAGGAAATTAGGAAGCAATGAGGCTCTTGCAAAAGTCCCTTTGAGGGGACGGCGAGAGGAAGATTCAACATACCCGAGGGCAATCTGACCATCTACACATTTCAGACATGCTTTTATTCCTTAATCCTCTCTGGCAATGCAGATGCATTTCACTGCCTTGAGAAGAAGTCTATAATCGTGCCAAAGAGTTTACAGGACTTGGTAGAGTCAATCACCTCAGTTTCTAACTTGTGCATACAGGCGGGCCTGCAATTGGATATACATTCCAGCACCCACTCGGAGGCAGACGGTTTTCTAGGTCTTGCTGAGACAACACAGACAACAGACAATGACTTTATCCAGGAAACAAGACATGGCCCCTGCTCTCAGGAAGCCTAAGTACCAGAGCGGGAAGACAGGCAGTAAACAACGGAAAAAAGAACGCAAAGTCAACAGATCCCCATTCCTCTGAAGGGTCAAGTTAGAGTTTTTGTAAGAAACAGCCGTGAGGGGGCAAGTTGCTGTGTCATGGATCTGAGAGGATGACTTGACAAAGAGATTTCGTATGGTTATGGGAACAGGAGGCACCATGAGAGTCAACAGGTTGAAACCACAGAGAAGATATTGGTTTTTAGTTTCTGGCAATAAATGTTCTGAGGAGCTTTGTGCTAAGTACCCTTTTAGATGTTGAGGATACAGCTGCAAACGAGGTAAAGTCTCTGTCCTCAGAAGACTGGTAAAATGAGACAGGTGGTAAACCTGCAAAGAAATATTATCTAACATTATATAAAGAAGAACACAATGTAGTTTAATGGGATAATGTGATATAACATGGTAGCCATTAAAATGTTCCATCAATAAACTGACCACGTAATAAAGTGTTGGGCTTCTTATCACGGGAAGCGTTCGGGATCACAAGCAGAGTGGGAAGTATCTGGGAAACCCGTGTCCCCAGCACGTGCTGCCTTCTGACCCTGCTGGAGCCACTTTGGTGGCCTGGGGCAAGCTCTGTCCCCTGCCTCCATTTGTCTCTATTCCTGACTCGGTGAAATTCTTAACTGCTCATGTGCTCTCTGGTGGGGGGGGTGGGGGGTACATGATACTATTTTAATTTTTAATTTAATTCAAAGAGTATCTTCATTGTTTTTTCTACTTATATAAATTAAATTCACTTGTTAAAAACTCAAGACACTGCAAAAATACAAAATGTAGAAAAGTGAAAGCTTCCCAAGATTCTGACACCTACAGATAATGACCACCGTGAACAGAGCTAAACACTGTTATCCAACTTTTACATACATATACCCACATGGGGATTATACATATATTTTAAACGAGATCATACTGTTTGGTCACTTAACTTTTTTTCATTGCACATCATTCTCAATACAACAAACAGATTTATCTTCTATTTAAAGGCAACACAGATTACTTCACTGCCTACAGGTACTGGAGTTTATGTAATCAAGTGATGGAGATTTGAATTGTTTCCATTCTTTCATTACTACAAAACAGGCTTTGGTGAAAATCCTTGTATACTCTCTCTTGTTTTACTGTAGTGTTAATTCTTTGAGTAGAATTTCCAGGTTAAATGGCATAAATATTTTAATTTTAATATGCTGTCAAATTGTTCTCCAAAAAGGTTCTATCAATTTCCATCTCTTCCAGTGGTATATGAGAGTACCTATTTCTCAACACCTTTGCTAATACTACTCTACGTATAGGTAAAAAATGATCTAACTGCTGTTTTAATTTCATTTCTTTATTAGGGAAGTATAATTATTAAACATATTCATTTCCTATTCTTGAAATACATATTCATACTATTTGCCCATTTTTCTATCAGAATACTTACTTTTCATATTACTGGTTTAAGAGTGCTTTGGTTATTTAGGAAATCACTGTCTCATCTCCTAGTTTTTCACATAAACACACTTTCCATATCCACATCTATAAGGAAAGATTATTAGATTCTTTTAGTCAGGCTATTCACAGATGGGAAACGAGATAGACCAAAAAACAAAACCATATCAAAAGTGATATATAAAACAGGCATGAGGGATTTTATTGGGGAGCTGAAAATGTTCTAAAACTATATTATAGTGATGGTTGCACAACTTGGTAAATTTACTAGAAATCATTGAACAGTACACTTGAAATGGGTTACTTTTTGATATGTAAACTATACCTCAATAAAATTGTAAAAAAGATAAATAAATAGGTAGATAGACAGATAGGAAGAGAGTGATAGCCAGGGCTCAATTATGCCCTACACAGCACAAGTAGAATTGTGGCTCTGGGAAGACCCTCCTGACATAGGGCAAGGAGCTGATGGGGAAGGGGCAGTAGGTTTCTGATGAAGAGTAGAAGCCACATAAGTGTGGCCCTCGGGGCAATGGCTGGGCGGGTGACGCTGGTGCTGGGGTGGAGAGGGAGTGCTCGGGCAGGGTGAGAGAAGACACTGGAACAGGGAGTGAGTGGCCAGACAGAGACACTCTTAAACAGCGATTCACACACTACACAAGACAGCAAAGACACCCAAGCCCGAGGTGTCACCCTGAAGGTGGTTTCGAAAAGGAAGAGGGTTGGCACCAGGGAATGTGTCATGTATCAACAAATGGCTAGAAATGGGAAACTCCAACGAAAATTTTTTAAATGTCACCTGGTTTACACAATATTTATTTTCAAAAACTACAATTCTTTCAGAGTCAGCAGAGACAAAGAAGGTAACACAGTGGGAAGAAGTAGAAAAAGCATGGGACTACAGTAATCGAAGCTATTTCAAAAATATGGTACTTAATGTAAAAAAACCAGCTTCAGCGGGTTTCTTACCGGTATTACTGGAGGCAAACTGGTCCTCTCAAATCTCACTCAAGTCTGCCCCTCCTCTTTCCCCTTCCCCTATAGGAAATGAGAAACCGGACGAAAGAGGAAAGGAGAGAGGAGCAAGAAAACGGCCGAGAAGAGACCCAGGCAAGGGCGAGGGGCGTGAGAGGCACCGAAGCCACGGACAATGGGAGTCACGACGCCCTGCCCCATCCTTGACCAAAGATGGGTGCTCAGCCTGGCGGGGCCTCCAGCCTCTCCTTGGCACCACTGAAAGGAAGGCTGCGAGAAGAAATAGCTTATTTTATGTGTCAAACTGGCTAGGTTATGGTGTGCTGTTGTTTGGTCAAGCACTGGCCTACTGGTTCCTGTGGAAGTATTTCTTTCATAGATGAGATGAGCGTCTACAATCAACTGACTTTAAGATCACCCTTCATTCTGTGGCTGGGTCTCATCCAATGACCCGGAGGTCTCAGGAGTGAGAACTGAGGGTTCCCGGAGTCAGAAGGAATTCTGCCTGGAGACTGCGCCTCCACTCCTGCCTGGCCGCACCTATGGACGCCAACATCACTCCTCGCGGAATTTCCAGCCTCCACCCCGCCATATGGAATTTGGACCCCCAGTCCCCACATCCCTACTCCTCTCTTTCTCGCTCCCCACTGTGGATTCTGTTTCTCTGAAGAAGCCTGGCCCGATATATCAAGTATTTACCAAAAGAAGGAGTAAATCACATGGAACCATCGCGTCCTACCCCAGAACAGCTGTGCACTATACATAGGATTCTTGCCGAGGTTTACACAGAAATCACCCTGCTAGGCTCAACAATTCTGAGTGATAGAAATGGAAAGTATTTACTCCAATAATTTCATTTCAATTTATAACTGAGGTTTTAATGTTTTCAGATTCTCTGGCATTTGGCTCTTCCCTTCTCTAGCACTTACTATTTCTTCTGCAGCTCCTCAAGAAGACAAGGTGGCTATTGTTTCAAACAATTTATTCTGACAGGCCTTAAGTGATGTGGTTAAGCCAAGTACCATTTTCTCTTCAGAGTTAAACAACTGATTTAATTCTCAAATTGCATCCCCAAGCAGAGGAAGTAAAGGACCAAGCGCCGGCATGTAATACTAGAACCATCGATCATTCAATGGAGTTGAGCATAAGGGAGTTCGGGCAACGGCGGCTACAGGCGTCTCCGTCCGGGCTCGCAGGCCTCCCACAGCGGCTCACGGGAAGGAGACCCGCGTGTTCCCACCTGCCTTCCCCTCCCTTCCACAGCCAACCCTTTCATCACCATGTAGGTCAACACTCAAATGTTCAGGAAGCATTTGCCGATTGCCCGTTCCTTTGATGGAACGTCTAGAGCACTAATGGTTTATGCCCTCAGTCCGCCCCCTGAGGCCACAGCTCAGCCTTCTGGGGCAGACACCGGCCCCCAGCTCACTGCTCCATCCCCAGTATGGGGCTGAGTGCCGTGCCCACGGAGGAACTCGGGGAATAACTGCTGAGTGCGCGCATGGTTACCACATGAGGTGACGAGGCTGATTCTAAAACACAGCACACGTTCAACAATTGTTTCCCTTCAAAGGAGTCACCTAGGCAATGAGTCTTTTACTCCAGCAGTGCTGGGGAAGTGCAACATGCTCTTTGGAATCCCTCTTTGGGAGCTGTTTCAGCTCACCGTCCTTTGGATTTCTGTGGAGGTGGGGAACCTCAGCTTTAAGAGTTGATATGAGTTCAGAAAAAGCCAAGAGTCACTGAGAGCCATCTCAGCTACAGGGGCTGATGATCCTCAGACAGCTGTTTTGGATCAAAACCCAGGTAAGGAGGCTGGTTCCTCTTTGCTCACTCTCACTGCTCTCCAGAAGAAAGGAGTTCTAGGAATGCTAGAGAGACGACAACATCACTGCAATGAGCATTTAGCTTCTCAAGACTATTTTGAAAGACAGTAATCACTTGAATGTCTAAAAAAAAAATACCCTGACCATAAATATTTCTTTTTAAAAAAGAATCTAGCAACCAGCAGATAGCAGGAACTAAATCGATACCCACTGACGCAATCTGATTGATGGTTGTGACAGACCACTAGTTTCGTTCTGTGCAAATATAAAGTTTAAAAGAGATTTGATGCTTTAAAAACACCATGCTTCTATAGAAGAACAATAAAATAATACAACCGTGGGAGACATGCAAAAATGCATGACTACCTCTCAGGAAAAAGGAAAGCATGGGGAAACTGACAATTCTCAGAGGGGTTTCAAATAACATTGAGGGAAAAAGGAATGCACTAGATGTTTCTGGAGTCCTTTATAATAGGACTTTGGCTTCTAACAAAGAACCACCACCAGCAGAAGGATTATTTGGAGAAAATCTCAAGAAATTAAAACAAAGGTTTAAAAAAAAAAAAAAAAGAACAGGGGTCAGGCTGTTTACCTTGCACAGACAGATGGTTGTATTTACGTAGTTAGAGGAATAATGCAGAAAGACTCCAAAGTTCCATATGAGGCACATGTGCCAAGAAAATGCTTCAGGTTGGCAGAAGGTAGAAACCCCGTATTGGGTAAATATTTAGCAACAATAAAGAATTTTTACACTAATATCTCATCTGCAGTAGAATATGCTTTATGTTCTAAAATCTCTTTCCCCATTCTGTTTTATAAGTGATGATAAAAATCAAAACATAATCACCTGTCAAGGATGAATCCTGCACCTGTGAAACTATTTCGAACAAGCCAACTTCCTAATTACAATGGAGGGTGGGAACGGGCAGGAAGCCGCGCGCTATTTCCGCCACGCAGCCATGGCTCCTGGATCTCAGGAGGAGAGCTGCCCGCACAACCACAAAACACTGCAGCCGCGATCTTTTATGATTCCTGTCGGCACAGCAAACAGCTCAGTCCAAGGCTCGGAGGCAGATTCCAGCCAAAATTTAAGATGGCTCAGCCCTGAGACAACAATGACAGCCTGGCCTGAGGCAGAAAATCAGACCCCACTGGAATCAGCATAGCTATGGTCATGTCCCTAAATGTCAGGGAGCGGCTTTGTGCAGGGCGGGGGGCTAAGCGTGCGGAGGGACAGAGACTACAGACCAAAGCTCTGTCCTGCAGGAGCAGACAGTGTGGTTCAGATGGGGATCTACGAACACACGTGGGCAGAAGACTCTGACACATTCCACATGGGTGGGGCAGGCGGGCAGGCTCCGGATAGAGGGTTTGGGGAGCACTGACTGGGATGGGGTGGCCGGGGCCCTTGAGGAAGGCAGGGCCTGAGCGAGCAAGTCAAAGAGGGTGCAGCTGAGATCACCCGGGCAGAGGCCTGTGGCGGGCTGGGCAGGCCGGGGCAGGTGGAAGCCAGACTAGCTCAAGTGAAGGAGCGCCGAGGACAGCAGTGAGCTCGGTCACGTCGAGCTCTGACCTCCTGCCAGAGAAGCCACAAGGGGTGGGATGGAAGGAGGGGGCCTCCGCGGGCCTGAACGCAGACGGACACACCCGCCGGGTGCTGCCTGGGCAGAGCGACTCGGCAATGTGTGCAGCAAGGTGCAGCTGGGGGGACAACTGAAGGGCAGAGAAAGCGTTTTAAAAAATGATTAAAAATATGATTACAATAGACTAGGAATGGGGAGGTGGCAGGAACTAGGAACAATTGTTCCAGTGTCCAGATGAGGAATTGTTTTGGGGGACAGAGAGGTGTTAGGGCAACTTCTGATCATGGAAGAGTTTCTTCGAAGGAAGTTTTCAGAGCCAAGCATGGCCAGGATCAGACAGGTGCCAGACTAAGGGCCCCTGCCCCATGCTGAGCCCAGGTCCCAGCCTGGCCCCATCTGACCCTACCCCAGGGTGGCGAGAGCTCCCGGGCCTTTTGCACATCAGTTGAACTAACAAACAAAAACTGTAAACCAGCCCACCTGAATTTCTTCAACCCCATTTGGGGCTTCCACGCAGCCTGCGCCTGGCTCTGGCCAGATGGAGGACACATAGAAACCACAGCCCTCCCCTCAGGGGCTCACTTTTAGACTTTGTCCCCACAATGAACATACAGCAGGCAGCAAGCATCACAAACAGCCAAAATTTAGAGCAACATTATGTGCTGTAGATCACAGCGGCTGTAGACGTTCAGAGACATTTAACATCGAGGATCAAATAGTATTAAAAAAGCATAAACAGCCTGAAAACAAGCACAGCAGCAATAATTAAGGTCTCTAAGTCTTTCTCCATTAAATGGAAGGCAGTGAGTGCTGGGCTTTGAGGCAGAGGGAAAATGCCGGGTTGCTGGATAAAGAGTAAACACAGTAAAAAGAACAAGTCAGCTTTAATGGGAAACTCCAGAGCGCAGGTCCTAAGCGAGGGCCTGCCATGCCCATCAGTGTCCAGAGCCAGGTCTTTAAAAAGGTGCCGTGGGCTCAGCAGTGCTGGGTGCCGGGAGTCACGCCACGCAGCCCCTCACGTCCACTCGCACTCGCGGGCAGCCCCATCTCAGCCCTCAGCCACTGCTGTCCCCGTGTGTCCCGCCTGTCCCTCTCTGGCTCCTTCTCCACAGGGTGGGGCCGCCCACCTCCCCCCCCAGGCACCTCCTGCTGCTGCCTGCGCCCCTGGAACAGGGGCATCGGGGGTGTCTTCACAGAGACCCTGCTAAAATCCTAATTAAGTGAGGATATAATTACAATAGATCAGGAATGAGGAGATGGCAGGAACTAGGAAAAAATGTTTCAGTGTCCGGATGAGGAACTATTTCAGGGGACAGAGAGGTGGTACCACGGGTGACTTGTGATCTCGGATTCGAAGGCAGTTTTCAGAGCAGTGGGTGCTCCCTGAGGGCCCGCAGGCTCCAAGCTGCCACTTACCTTTGAAAAAATGAGGAATTTGACTTTTCTGGGGAAATCTGTGGTTCCGGAGTACGCTGTGGAAGCACGGCTACTTGCAGGGAACCAGGTTCCTCTGGCTGCCAACTGCGGTAAGGGGCAGGTGCTGGGGCCAGGCCACGCTGGCCCACCCTCTCCTGCCAAGCAATCTGGCTTTCAGGGTAATATGTAGCATGGGCGCTTCTATTTTTAAACTAACAATTACTGAGAACTCCTGTGTGTGGAGCACCATGCAGAGTTCTTACACATGTCATCTCATCTATCTTCTTCCTTCCCAGAAATATCTCGGGAGCATACCACTGGGAATCCGTGATTCTCTCTGCATACAGGAAGCCTTCCGTTCTTCTCCGAGCCTTGTCTCGGTACATGTCCCCCCTGGCGTTAAACCAGCTGACACCAGAGCAGTGGCTAGTGCCACTTGGAAGGTGGGGGTTCAAAGCAGTCCCCCATCCTCCATCAGCATGCCACCTGTTCTCCAAGGAGGAAAGTGCCAGCACGGATGCCCAGGTGTGGGCCTTGTCAGGCCAGGCCACAGATGGGTCAAGCATTCCCAGCTGCCCGGCCCTGAAGGTTTCCTATCATTCTTCACTTCCCAGTTCCTCTTTCATGACGCTCTTAAACACCCCAGATAAGGGTTCTGAGCTCTGTGCCTTGGAACAGGATTTACCATGACTTTTGGCCAGCACCCAGCAGACTTTCCACTCAGTTCCTTTGCTTTCTGCATCCATCAACACATTCTGAAGAGCTGGTATTGGGCAGCCGCCCCCAGGCCCTGTGTTTGTGCCCACAGATGGGTCAGCAGCCTGCCCGCCAGCTCCCCAGGGCCCCGTGGAGCGGACCTCTGCCGGCTGTACCCTGCCAGGGTCTGGCCCTGGGAGCACAAGTCTGGCCTACAGAGTATGACTGGAGCAGGCCCCAGGGTTATTTAAAAAAAAAAAGAACAAAAAACAGGCCCTGGGAAAATGAGTTCCAGCACTGCTGACTCCAGTGGGCAGCCGACAGGCCCCTGTAGGACCGACGATGTATAGACAGTGTCAGTAGGTTTGTCCAGACCCGAGAGCCAGAAGGCAGAGCTGTCCCTGAGATCCCAAAGAAGAGTGACCCGCGCACTGTCAGGGCCTGCTCGCCTTCCGCTGCCCGGGGCCCACTCTCACGCCTCCTCAGAAGTGTCCCTCCCTCCCTCCAGGCCCCAGCACCTTACACAGCACCCGGCACGGGCACACAGTGATCTCAATAAGCATCTGTTCAATGAAGGATCAAAGGAACCAGTGAAACAAGCAGTGGGCGCTGCAGAAAGGCAGCCACTGACGGAAGGCGAAGGAATCAGCAGGCGCAGCAAGCAACACAAGTGTTCACACACATGCAGTCCTGCGCGGGGATGCCCAGTTTCCAAAGCAGCTGACTGGGACGAGGCCTGTCTCCTCTCTCCTCCTCCCATCTCCATCTCCTCTTTTAGGTGAATAGCAGCAGGAGGGGTGTGCATGCATGGGTGTGGATGCGTGTGCATGACAGAGGATTTTGTGTGGGCATCTCTTTATATACGCGCACACACACACACACACACACACACACACGCATAAATACAGAAAAGGAGCTTAGGAAAGCCACTTCCATTTAAGCAGCTCCTCCCCAAACATCTCAATACAAGGACACCTTTCCAAAGTCAACATTTTGTGGGCCTGTAGTTTTAGAATTTGTGGACAAGGAACTGACAAGAAATAACACTGAATTCAGCGGCACCCTTAAATGAATATGCTATGTTTAATAATCAGGAAGAAAATGAATTTTTTCAAAGTATAGCCCTGCCTTAGGGATCAGCTTAGACTTAATGACAAGAGTAAGAGGCACTGAGAAAAATTCTCTTTGGATTCTCATTTATGAAGCAGTGAAATGAGTTATTTATCCACGGTACTAGCAGCTAAATTCAGATGTCCAGTAGTGATGATGTTAAAAATCTTAAGCAATTTTCAATTCTAATAAATATAGGAAAACACGTGGATTCAAGACTCCCAGAATTTGAAATTTAGACAGACTTGGGGGAAAACATGATGATAATGAGTTTCTATGACTAAATTCACCATACAATTACATCAAGTGGCATTTACCACAGAATTTATTTCCTATGTGAAAGCACTTTTTATTATTATTATTTTTTACTGTCTAACCTGTTTACCTTCATATTTAACAGAACAACCGCAGGAAAGAAAAGACTTCTGGGGCTTGTGTGCATGAGCACATATATGAGTGTATATGTGTGCAGGAGAGGCCCCGACACACAGAACTTGGCCACTTCCCAATAAAGTGCACACTGCAGTTGTATTTTTTTCTGGCACCTCTGAGTCTGAAATCCCTACTGTGTCATTTTTTACCAAGAAGTAAAAAATAACATTCTTTAAAAAAAAAAAAGGTAAAAGTCACCATATTGGTCACATTAAGGCATACAATTCAGCGGTATTTAGCATATTGATGATGTTTAGGGTATTTCATATTGTTCCTCCCAATTCTACTCTCCTCCCAGCCCCTAGTCTACTTTCTGACCATAGATTTGCCTATTTTGGACATTGCATATAAGTGGAACCATACAATTTGTGGCCTTTTGCATCTGGCTTCTTTTACTTAGCATAAGTTGTCAAGGTTCATCCATGTTCTATCATGTATCCATACTTCATTCCGTTTTATGGCTGAACAATATTCCATTGGGTAGATATTCTACATTTTGTTTATTGATTCATCAGTTGATGGAGATTTGGGTTGCTTCCACTTTTTGGCTATCATGAATAATGCTGCTGTGAACATTTGTGTATGACTTTCTGGGTAGAAATAGGTTTTCAATTCTCTTGGGTATATACCTAGGTGTAGAATTGCCGGTCATGTGGTAACTCTATGCTTAACTTCAGAAAATCTACCAAACTGTTTCCAAATTAGGGCCCCATCTTACATTCCCACCAGCACTGTATGAGGGCTGTAATTTCTTTACATCATCACCAACACCTGTTATTTTTCTGTTTTGTTTGTTATAGTTTCCTAGTGGGTGTGAAGTGACATCTCATTGTGGTTTGATTTGCATTTCCCTAGTGACTAATAATATTAAGCATATTTTCATGTGTTTAATTGGCTATTTGTATATCTTCTTTAGAGAAATGTCTATTCAAATACTTTGCCATTTTTGCATTGGGTTGGTTGTCTTTTTTATGGCTGAGTTGTAAGTGTACTTTACATATTTAGATTCTAGACCCTTATCAAATATATGATTTTCAAATATTGTCTCCCATTCTTTGGATTGTTTTTACACTTTCTTGATAGTGTCCTTTGAGGAACAAAAGTTTTAAATTTTGGTTTAGTTCAATTTATCTATACATTTTTTGTTTCTTGTGCTTTTATGATCATATTTAAGAACTCTTGATTTTCACCACAAACCTGTTCTTTCCATAATCTTTCCCGTCTTGGTTAATGGCAACTTCATTCTTCTGGTTGCTCTAATGAAAACCTTGAAGTCATTTTGACCCCTCTCTTTCTCTCACACTGCTCATCCTCTACTAGCAAATCCTGTTGGCTCAATCTTCAAAATGTATCTTGAATCTAACCACTTATATCCTCCAAGGCTACCACCCAGTACAAGCCATTAGTATCTCTTTTTGACTTTAGGTCTTCTTGTTTCCTCCTTTATCTCCTGGCAGGGATCTTCTCCATAAAATAAGCAGAATACTCTTTTAAAAATACAAAACAGATCCTGTCATTCCTCTGCTCAAAAACTTCAGTGGATTTCTGGCTTCTGGAAAATACAACCCCAGGTCCGTATGTCAGCTTATGAAGTCACACACGATCTGTCTGTGGACCCTCTAGGACTCACTTCCCTCCATTCTCCCCTCACCGTCTGCACCCAGCTACGATGGCCGCCATGATGTCGCCATGCTGTTTCTTCCAACATGCCCAGAGGCTCCTGCCTCAGGGCCCTTGCACTTACTGTCCACTCTGCCTGTCAACTCTACTCCATGACAGTTACTCCTCTCATTCCCTCCTTTTTCAGGGGTCGTTGTTCAACTGTCAATTCAGTAGCAAGGCTTTCCCTGTCCATCCCATCGAAAAACAACATTTGCCCAGTCACTCTATTTCCTCACCCTGCCTCATTTTCCTTCTTAGCACTTATCACCACCTGGCATTATATATTTGTTTACTTGTTTATTGACTCTCTCCACTAATATGTAAACTTCATGAGAACAGGGAACTTTGTTTTGTTTACTGCTATATCTTAGGGTAGGAGTCAACATACAACGGCCTGCAGGCAACTTGGTCTGCTAATCGTTTCCGTAAATAAGGTTTAATTGGAATACAGCTAAGCCATTCTTGTACTACCATTGTCCATAGATGATTTCTTGCTATAAAGTCAGAGTTGAGTAGTTGCAATAGAGACTAAAATATTAACATCTAACCCTTTACAGAAAAAGTTTGCTGACCCATTTTGGGCCTAGAAAGACATATGGTAGAAGCATTGAACACACTTGTTCGTACAATGAATGAACAAATGAAAGGAAGGAAGGAAGAAACAAAGGAGTGGGGTTAAGAAATATTACATCAAAAGGGCATCTGCATTTGTTACTAGGTCAACAAATATAGCAAAATATAATAGCAGGGATGAACTGAACTTAATAAAACCCACATATAGATCAAAGATACTTTATAATTTTTTTTCCTGCTAAGTTGAAAATATAATGTATTTTCTTTGATGGGATGTGAGGAAAATGCTGAGATGACTATCAGCTCACGTACAACTTTATTATCTGGGGCACTTTTGTCCAAACAAACAAATGTGCATATAGCCAAGAATGACTGCTGCAGAAACATGAAAGGAAAGGTTTGTTTTTTAATTCTTTAAGTTATTCAGGCCATTGTTTTGATTTTCCACTTCCCCTTGTGTGTGAAGGCAGGCTTCTCTTTGGATTTAGGGTACTCACATTGTAATAATTGTAAACAGAGGACACTTGAAAGGCTTAATGTAGATGTTACCAAAAGCCCTTTCACCCAAACATCTGTAAATGCTAGTGAAATTATAAAGTAAAGAAACAGGATTCCCTTTTTATGAAGTTGCTTTTTTTTTTTAATGGCACTAATTCTGCTAGCTTGAGAGAGGGGGGAGGAAATAGAACTCAGAAAGGACAAGGTAAAAAGAGGTGGAGTTGGGAAAGATGGCACTGGGTCGGCGGCCTCAGCCCCAGCCTCTCCTGCCACTGCAGGATGAGTGGCCCACACCGACCCTGCAAGTGTTTTCGTGTGATCCCCTCAAATCTGCTCTTGAAACTTTTTCTAACCTTGATCTGCAATGCTGGTTCTCAAGAGATCCAGCTTTAAAAGTTTTGAGAAAGTCTCTCTTGCCTTGCTGTTCAACAAAAGTTTCTACAGTTTCAGAGTTTAATGAAGAGCAAAGAAAGTGAAAGGGCAGCTTGGAACAGCTTGGAAACTCAGGCCCAAGTTGTCCTCTTCTCCTCTTGGCAATTCTTTTGGATGGATGGACGGACAATGGTGTACAAAATCTCTCACTCTCAGAAGGAAAAAATAATAAGCAGAGATTAAAATTAGAAAAATGTGATGATTCACCTGGCTTCAGAATGACAATAAAGATTTTGCTCTCTCCCAAAGTCTGACGATGGCCATGTATTGCCAGTCCCCACCTCCAAATCCTCTTTGAAATCCTCCTCCAAATACGAGAGGAGGAATATCACCCTGCCTCCAATTTTCAACAGGAGATTCTGAAAAACTGTCACCTCCCATTCCGTCCTCTGAGACCACGTGCTCTGCGGGGCGTGTGAGCTGTCAGTGCCCAGGGAACAGGGGTGGGCCGTGGGGAAGGGGGTAGTGAATGTATGTAAGCACTGCACTTGGTCCCGGTAGCCACGCTGCCCTCCGCTGTGAGAACTCACAACTTAGGCCAGTCTCATTAGGACACAAGAGAGCCACTGACAAAAGACGCCACGTGAGAGCAAGGATTAAAGAATGTAAGAGGACCGAGTTCAACTTCACCTCGTCCTAAGGATTATAAAGCAGACACTTTTCCAAAATATTCTGTTCTTGCTCTGGCAGTATATGAAAGGGTCCCGACAGAGAGGAAAGTGATTCAAGAGGGTCTCCTGAGCCTGCTGAGAAGCAGGAAGTCAACATCGCTTCCGAGTACACACACTCTGCCCTCAGCACTGGTTTCTCGCTTCACAGGTGTTGGCGCGTCCATTCAAGTCCCTTTGGAAGGTACACTAACTTCTTTGATCGAGAGCTCCCTTCTCAAAAATCCACGTTTTAGGTACACCCAGGCATTCCCTAACAGTAGTCACAGAAAACAGTCATGGTAACCTTGGGTTTACCAGCTACTCTGGCCCGAATAATTAGCAAGGGGCTTATTTAATCCCAGGGCCCCTTGGGAATCTGATCCAGAGAACCTGCTCTCAGTATTTGTCATCAGAACCAGCCCACACACCCAGAGTGCCAGGGACGTTGTCCCCAGGCCACTTCCCAGCATGGAAATGACGTTGGTGAGTTGCCACAGGACGTAGTCTCTGGTGCTCTCACAGATGGTCTGAGGGGAGCTTTTTGGTTCCCAGGTGTGAGTCAAACCTCTATAGGCTCCAGTCCTGAGAGGTCACAGGGAGTCACGTGAAGGGCCTATGGTGCTCGGCACAGAGGGTGGTGACGGACACAAGCCTGGGAGCTTCACCCCGGCAGGGCCGGGGGCTCACTCAGAGGAGAGGATCGAACAAAGGCAAATGAGCTGGCAGACAGAACTGCAAATACTAGCAAATTATACTAGTATAGCTGATATAATAGTTTGATGCTAGAATAGTGTAAACTGCTGTGATGGTTAGGTTCATGTGTCAACTGGACTGGGTGATGGTGTCCAGCTGCCGAGCAATCAGCTGAAGGTTTTAAAAAAAGTGAAGCTTTCAGAAGGGAGAATTTCCATCTCTACCCCAGCCAGCCAGCTTCTCCTGGGGAATTCATCAAAAACCTTCATCCGAGTTTCCAGCTCATGGCCTGCCCTATGGAATTTGGACTTGTGCATTCCCACAGTCACATGAGACAATTTTTATAAAAATCTCATAATATTTACAGATACCTGCTGTCGGTTCTGTTTCCCTCGAGAACTCTGACTAATACAACTGCTTTGTGCAGTTTTAAAATATTCTGCTCTATAGTTTAAAATCTTAGTCTGTTAGCATGTGGGGAACAAGCTCTACATGGCATTTAAACACACATGTGTTCTGTTGAATAATATGGGCTTC
>PVKY010004300.1:0-19555 GCA_004027775.1 Bradypus variegatus
TGTGAAAGGTGAACCCGAGGATTGACTTCCTGGATTTTCACTGCTGTATTTGTTATTAATAATACCTGATCAGGAGGACTTCTAATGATGTGCAAGAACAGCTTTTCTCTGATGTATCTTTTAATAGACAAAATCTGGTTGCACATCATGAAGTGGCTGTTTAGGAGTATGGTGTGGGGAGGCAGCTGTAACCTGCTAGTGACAGGACAGGGTATAGCAGGTGAGTCCCTTGCAGTAGTTGCCGGGTTTACTTGTACAGGGCAGAGTGTAGTATCAGAGGTGAGGTCACTAACTGCATGTGTCTTTCAGCTACCAGGCCACAGCTGGGAGGGCACCACATGGCCTCAAGGGATGGTGGGAATAACTCAGCCAAGGGAGCTCAAGGATTTCTTCAAGTTTTGCTAATTTAATTTTAGTCCCACTGGTTCTTCCTACCTTTTCAGAAGATTGTGGGTGGTAAGGGCAGAGTAGTGAGTGGAATAGTGGCCTAATCCCTGGGGCCTGTAAATGTGCTATATTACATTGCAAAAAAGGACTTTGCCGAGGTGGTTAAGTATTGTTCTCGAGTTGGGGAGATTATGTTGGATTGTCTGGGTGGGCCCAGTGTAAGCACAAGGGTCATTATAGATGAAATGGGAGGCAGGAGAGTCAGAGAAGGAGCTGTGATGATGGAAGCAACACTTCCACATGTCACATGAGTGACTCAATTTTTAAAAGACTCAAAGACTCAAATGGTCATGAAGATAGAGGAAGGGGCTGTGAGCCAGGGAGTTCAGGCAGCCTCTAAAATCTGGAAGAGTCAACAGAAGGAATTCTCCTCTAAAGCCTTCAGAAGGAATGCAGCACTGCCAACACCTTAATTTTTTTAGCCCAGCAAAACCCATCTCAGCCTTTCTAGCCTCCAAAATAGTAAGATAAGAAGTCTGTGTTAAGTTTGCAGCCATTAAGTTAGTGGTAATTAGTTACAACATAATATGACACTAATAGAGGCATATTACTTTTGAGTAATGGGTAACACCTTATAGATAAAAGGGTTTCCATAAAGCATGTGCCTTGGTTGCTTGATATAAACGTTTTTATGTCCCAGGCTGGAAACACAAAAAGAACCTGCTTTGTAGAGAATGTAAGAGTTGTAGCTTTCCAGCAAGGCAATGCTTCAATCCATCCTGAGAACAGACATAGAATAACTCAAACATATCCAAAGCCCATGGAGGGTGGATAAAGTTGATCTGAAGTTATTCGAAGAGACCTTGAGGGTCAGCTTCTGAGCCCTGACCCACTTTTGCAGTTTATCCAGGATTATGTTGTCAGCAGGTGACACATGACCCCAAAGCCTCAGCTATCTTTTTAGTTTCCTCACCTATGTTGCTTTAAGATCATCATTAATTTGTCCCTGAGTAATTTCACGGAGAAATTCAGCTAATATCCATTTGAAATCTTCTGGCGCCACCTAGTGGTCATTTGGGGGGTTCCAAGAGATTGAGTGAAGGTAATGGCCAGATTTTTTTCTTCCATTCTTCTTTTTCAAAATTAGGGACTGAATGTTGATATTTTATGGCCTCTTTGAAGTCTTCAAGAAATTTTTCTCTGGAGTGTTTAGATAAGATCATAACCTTGGTTAAAGCTGATTCGCTGGCATAATGATCTGCTGGAGGGTTTCTTGTAGCTTCTATATTAGCTTTTTGTCTTGATCTCAGCCTTATCTTCCTAGGAGGTAGGAATATATCTTTTAAAATGCCTTAACTTGTCCATTTTTTTATGGGACTTCCAGCAGAAGTGAGAAATCCCCTTTGTTTCCAGAGCATTCCAAAGTCAGGTACTACTCCAAAAGCATCCCTGCTATTTGCATGCATATTTATTCTCTGGTCTTTGCTTGGTTGACAAGCTCTCTTAAGTGCAATTAATTCTTCCACCTGGGCTTAAAGGAGAGGTTAGATTAGTAATAGCATATTCCATTTGATAACATCAAGCTTCAGTTTTGAGGTAAGATCCATCCACAAATAATATTAGGTCAGGATTCTCAATGAGAATCTCTAGTAAATCTGAGCAAGGTACAGATTTACCCAACTGAGGTAAGAGGATCTTGAGGTTTCCCTTTTCCCAGTAGAGGCAGGAGACTGGCAGGATTCGAGGTGTTGTAGCAATTAATAGAAATGTGAGAGGAAGAGAGTGACAGAATCTCTTAAGGGTTTAACGGGCTCCTGAGAAATGTGGTAAGTTTTTGGTCAGCGGTAACATCCGCATGGCATGGGGAACCACGCAGTCAAGGGGCAAATTTATAACAATTTCAGCAGAAGCATTGATGCACTTTGCAGCCTCAGTTGATGCCCGAAGGGGGATGTTACTTTGCCCTTGTTAGGGACTACTGACTGCCTGTTAGGGCACCCTTTCAAAAGCTTAGCAACCAACAGAGCCCTATCAGTGGGAACCAGCTGAACAGCGACTGTGACTGTATCCAAAGGTGGGGGGTAGGGAGGGGTGGGTGAGGTGTTCTGACTCCCTCATCCTTGGTAACAAGATAATTGATAGTGATGACATCAAACCACATCTTTTTTTTTCTTCTTTATGTTTGAGGCACTAAGAGATTTTTTTCCTAGGCCTTAGTTCAATCATTCTCCAACTCGAGGGAAGCATTAGAATCAACTGAATGGGCTTGTTGATTTCCTCTCCCCCATCTTAAGGGTCTAAGAATCTGCATTTCCAAAGAGTTCCCAGGTGATGCTGAGGTTGCAAAGACCAAACTCAACTTGGAGAACCCCTGCTCTAATAGAAACATTTCAAGGTAGCAAATATATAGGGTCTTTCGGGACAGAACAATACATAATTCTGCAGAACATTACACATTTGTTCATCCTTTCCTTTGTGCAACGGTACTGAGGATCTCTTGGGAGGGAATCCTCAGAGTCTTGCAATTTCATAGAAACAGCTTATCAAGCCCATCTCTTCCAAAGGAAGGGGAAAAAGTATGGCAGGAGAAAATTGCAACCGCTTCTTTAGCCTGCAAGGATTGTCCAAAGGTCTCCAGAAATAGCTGCCCAAGATCTATCCCTTCAAAAATGACATCCCCCAGAACCAAATATGAACTTCTCAGCGGGGTTCAATTGTATCCTAGGGTTCTATCCCCTCCATCTTTATGGCCTAAGATCTCGATTAATATGACCAGAAATAATTCCCTTATTAATTGACTATCCACGAGAGTGAGAATTTAGGCTTTGAAAAATTGTAATTTCACTGCCTAGCAGAAAGCCCAGCATGCAGTAAATGCTTAACAAATATATGTTGACTAGTGAGTGAATTAATCCACTCTATAAATATGTAAGGAAAATTTTATTCAGGCCAGGCCCTAAGCTGGGCAGTGCTTGCACACAGCGGTGACTGAGACAGCCCCAGCCAGGCCCTCACAATCCAGGGGAGGAGGCACACCCATCCCCAGACAGGACAGCCCAAAGTGAGTGGCGAAGTCCAAGAGGGTATCAAGGAAGGCTTCCTGGAGGAGACGGCAGAGCTAACTATTAAAGGATGAGTAAGGAATGAACCAGGTAAAGTGGGAAGCGTGTTCTGGGCAGAAGTCCTGACAGTCCTCTGCTCCCCCCCTCCTCCTATTCCCCCAACAAATTGTGACATAGCCTTTTCTGAGTTCCATCACCCCGCTGCCCCCTCCATCCCCATCCGCATCCCAGGCTTGACTCAATCTGGGCTGTCACTGTGTGGGGACAGGTCTTTGTCCCCACTGGACTGTGAACTCTCCCTGAGGGCAGGGCCAGAGCTGTTACCATCACCACTGTGTCCCAGCACTGCCCAGCACAGAAGCAGGGGCTCAGGGGGTGCTTGTTGAATGACTGTTAGAGAGTTGGGCAGATGGGAGTGTGTGTGAAATAGTTAAAACCGTTAAGTGAAGGGAGTCAGAGTTCAAACTCCTCCACCCCATTTCCCACAGTGGTTAAAGTGCCTGTTTTGTAGCCAGACTGCCAGGGTTTCCGGCATTTCCACTTACTGGTCTGTGCCTCAGTGTCCTCATCTATAAAACTGGGCTCAAAATTATGTACTTCCACATAGGGCTATTTTGAGGATTAAACGAGTTACTGACATGAAGTGCTTAGAAGAGCGACTGGCATGCAGGAAGCAGTCATTAAATGTTAGCTGGCCTTATTTTTCAGCTATTTTGGAGCCTTTACATTTTTAGCCAGCATCCCCTCTGTCATCATCTTTTATCTCCAGCCGCTTGAGCCACCAGCAGTTACCCTCCTCTGTGACTTCAGGCCGCTGAGCCTCTGTGCACGCTGTGTCCCTCTCACCCCCTGCCCTGCCCCCACAGCACCCTTTCTGAACGTGTCCAGCTGGAGAACTCCTACTCAGCCAACACCACCCCAGACCCCCAGTAGATTTCAGAGGCCAGTTTTCTGCTCCTCTTGAGTCAAACCTCCTTCTCATTTCCCCCACCTTTCGACCCTTGCCCTCTGTCTAAATTCTGGGGAGATGGCCCAGGGCGGGTTCAGCTGCCCTTTCATTGGGTCCCTTGGTGCTCTGTCACCCCCTTGTGCCCAGCTTCATGAGCTGCACAGAAAAATGCGCCTGGAAGTTTCTACAGGAAAAGGGCTGGTGGTCCTCCACTGGCCCCCAGGGTCACTGTCAGCCCTTCTCCCCCTGCTCTGGGCTCCGGGAGGCTGAACCCTGCAACCCCATCCATGGGGTCCCTTGCTCTCCACTTTCTGATTGGGTTCTGCCAATCCGGGGCACAGGCAGGAAATCTGAGTGGAGGAGGAGGGGGCGGGTATTTATCTGCGGGCCCCTCCCTGCATCCTGCATCCCTGCAGTTCTGGCTGCATTCCTCCACCCAGAGCCACAGCTTCCACCCCACCAGCTCCTCTCCATACTCGGACTGCTGTGGCTGGTGTCTTGTGTTACTGCCCCCCGAGTGGGTTCCTTCCTTCGCCCTGCCCACCCCTCTATAAACAGTCCCTTTATAAATGCTCCCCTGTTAAACACTTTGCATAGTCATCTGTCTTCCCGGGGACCCTGACTGATACACAGAATAAACTTAGGGTGAGCCCAGGGTGGGAGGGTCCCAGCTCCCGGTGGGTGTTCAGATTTCTCTTTAAGAAAAGGGGTCTGTGGGGCTTGTCTTAGGACTTATATGAGGTTATTGGGGGCTGATGCTAAAGCTGTCATGTCACCTCCCAGGAGCTGGCCCTGACTGTCCCCCTTGAAAGAGAGTGGAAGGGCAAGGCCTTATCCCTGTTCGTGATGTAACCAATGACCTAGGTCCTTCCTTAACATTTTTGCTGTCTTCTTCAAGAGCCCTGAGAATGGTTCAGAGAGGCCAAGTCATTTGTCCAAGGTCACACAGCAAATGATGATAATACTACTTTTTAAAAACTATATGATTTCATTTATATGAAGTTCTAGAACACCAAAACTAATCTATAGTGAACAAAGAAAGAACAAGTTGCCTCTGCTGGTAAAGTAGGGTGTGAGTTTTCCCTGGAGAGGAGCACAACAGACCTTTCTCAGGTGATGAAGATGTTCTGGGTCCTGATCTGGGCATGCACATTTGTCACAACTCATTGTACTGTTCATTTAAGATCTGGGCATTTTCAGTTTTATTTAAAATTAACAGAAAAGAATTTGTGAACCTAGTAGCTAGCCTTTTTGAGTGCCACATGCTGGGTCTGTGTTTTGACCAACAATGAATCCTCACAATCAGTTTATGAAGGATGCAATGATAAAAATAAAAACAAGCAATATTTTTGGAGCACTTCCCATTCATTCATTCGTTCTCTGCAGACAATGTGTCACACTTACCATATGCCAGGTGGTCTTTCAGACGACAGACCCGCAGCAGAGACAAAGCAGACACAAAAATGGAGATGGTATTCTACTATAGAGACAGACAATTCGAAGAAAATAAAGGACATATAGAGAGTGTTAATGTGACTAGTGCTATGGGGAAAAGAAAAGCAGGAAGAAGAATGGGGAGCATTGAGGTGGGGGGGGCAGGTTTTGCAGACCGGATAGTATGGGTGCCAGGGAATGGGATCCCCTTGAGAAGGGGAGTGCAAGACCCCATTGACCCAAGAGGAAACTGAGGCTCAGAGAGGTGCCAAGGGACAGGGCTAGAACTTCGAGCAACAGGGCTCCTTCCCCAGTGGTGGCCCTGAGAGTGGGATGGGACTTAACAGATCCCTTTTTTCTCTCCCTTTTGGGGGTAGCGTACACCCAATGGACAGAACCTTAATGACTGGGGTCTTGGCAGGGAGGAAATGGCTCAGCCCTGGGAGGGTTAACCGGGGAGCCCCTCTTCCCTGTAGCTGAAGGCTTAGTAAAGTTGAGGGTGTGGGGTTGGAGATAGGGTGAGCAAAGGGGTTAACGAGATGGGGACGCCCCCCTGGCTGGGGCTTTGGAGAGTTGAGGGGGGGGTCTTCCGGCAGCAGGTTGGAAGCATTTAGTGGGGTGAAAGCGTCAAGGGTCTAAGGGGGCGTGGCGAAGGAAGGGTTAATAAGGGGGGTGGGAAGCGGGCCAGGCCGGGGCGGGGCCTCTGCGGCAGGCTAAGACCCGGGGGCCGGGCGGAGACTCCGCCCTCCTGCCCCGCGGGGGCGCCCGCAGGGTCCCGGCGCCGCCGCCGAGCCCAGACCCCGTCGCCGCGCAGAGAGGCGCCGCCGTCCGCCCCGTCCAGCCGCCGGGCAGAGGTAGGCGCCGGCCCCCTCCCTGCCTGCGCCGGGGGTCCGGCCACCCGCAGCCCCTACCCGCTCGGCGTCTCCTCTCCGTGCCCCTCGGGGGCTTCGCGTCCCCGCGTCGGCTGCCTCAGTCTCCCGCGCCGTCCCGAGCTCCGCCGCTCTCGGGTTCTGGCTCCCGCGGAGTATCTGGCCGCTGACTTGGTCTCGGGGTCTGTCCCCGTCCATCCCTCTGTCTGGGGTCCTATCTGCCTCTGAGCTTCTCTCCGTCCACGTCCCCTGTCTCTCTCCCAGCTCGATCCCCCTTCTTTCTCTCGTCCCTGCTTTTCTCTGCCACTTCTCCCTCCGTCTTTGGCGAACTCTCCGTTTCTTTGGATCTTCCTGCCTGTCCCCTCTCCCTGTGCATATCTGTGTCTTTCCCCTAACTCTCTCTCTGTATCCCAACCCCCCACCCCACCACGTCTTATGCCCCGTCCCCCCCGCCCCCACCCCCTCAGCCTGCCACCTCCTCCCAAATCCTCTGACATCCCAGCGCTTGCCTCCGGAAAGCTGGCGTGGGAGTGGAGCAGGGGGCCGCCAGGTTGCCACCTGGGGCAGGTGAACTCTGAGCGACGTTCTACCCCAGCGCCCCCCTTCACAGTCACCCCACTGTTCCTGAGGTTGCACCCACCCCACCCTCCAATTTCAGGAATTCCGGCCAGGGGGGGTGGACTTCCTCCCCCCTTGACTCCCCTACTTCCTCTCTTCCAGAATTTGGCCTGGTAACTATTAACTCCTTCCTGCCTCACTGCCCCCCCACTCCTTGAACTGGACGTCCCACCCCCACCCCAAGCCAGGGTGAGGGGCAGCCTAGAATTTCTGTGAAGCAGCGGTTTGCAGGTGGTGGGGGGAGGGCCTTGCTAGTTGTGTGAACTTAGGTTCATGCACTTTGGCAGATTTGGGGGCACTGATGGAAGTGATGTGGCCATGTCCCCTCTCCCCCACATCCCTGCCAGGACTCACCACCAGTCCTGCTTCTCCTGAACCCACCAAGAGGGCTTTCCCCCTCCCTCCTCCCCCTCCCTGTCTCTGTGGATGAACTTGACTTCAGGTTTGGGGCTGGGATGGGGCAGCTTTCTTTTCCTGGGGGAGATGGGGGGGGTGTTCTAGTAGGAAGGGAATGAGAGAGATGGCTGGGGGGCTCCTGAACTGTGGGAATCAGTCGTAACATCGAGAACCCTTGAGTGAGAGCAGCTTGGAGTGGAAAGACCCAGGGATGTGAGACTGAATCAAGGAAAAGACTGGGAATGGGTGGCGAATCTTCAAATCGAAGGTCCTGGGCATGTTCCAATCCTCCAACTAAAAAGATGATAGTGTTGGACTCTTGATGGTTTTCTGTATTTGTAGCTTAGACCAGCAGCACCTGAAAGGGCTTGTGGAGCCTTCTAGGCCCAGCTCCACCCCCAACCCCATTTAACAGATGGGGAAACTGAGGCCGTGAGAGCAGAAGTCCTCATAGGGAGTCAGTGCCAGGCTAGTGGTTGAGACTCCAATTCCCTGAAGTCCAAATACAAAGATCTGGCTTTCTCGGCCACCACTGAGTCAGATTAATTTGGGGAATGAGGTCTTCCCAGTGAGCAGGGAAGAATGCCAAAATTAATACGAATGGCTAGAATCCAGAAGGGAGAGTTTTAGAAGCAGAGAAAAGAAAACATGTCTAAAAACATGGTGGTGGGGGGGACAGGGGGAGAGGGCAGGATTTGGTTTGGTGGAAGGGGTGGAGTTTCAGAGGAGGGAAGAGGGGAGGGGAGGTGGGGGGACAGGGGTTAACCCCGCCTCTGCCATCTGACCCTCCCCATGGAGCCCACTGTTCCCACAGGACCGGCCTATAATTTGGTTTGTGTCTAGACAAATAATAACTCATCTGGTGGGAGAGGGGAAGAATGAGGCAGGGCCCACTGCGTGAGGGGTGGAGGGGCAGCCTGGGATCCCAGCATGCCTTCCCCCAGGCAGCCAGAACCTGGGGGACAGGTGGAGGTGGGCTCCCCCTGTGAATCTTGAGGATCTCTGTACAATCTTAGAACTTCAGGCCGCTGGGATGTAAAAAAAAAAAAAAAAAAGGGAAGATGAATATAGGGGAAAAAGGAAGTGGGGCTCACCATATGTAAAGGAGGTTCTCATTCAGATAAAAAAGAAAAGGGAAATTCATACTATTTGTGTTTGCTGGGCAAAGAATAATCGCTGAAGGTTTAATAATAGACGATGAAAGTCATGAAAAAATCATAGAGCATTCTAACAACAGCACTTCAGAATCCTGGTATGTGAGACTTCTAGAATATTGGAAACTTAGAAGGGTAAGCACATAGAAAACTCCATAATAATAATAGAATGGGAGAAGGGCAAGGCTCTAGGATGTTATAATGATAGATCATTAAATGTGAAGGAGACTAACAATAGAACCTGAAGATTTGAGAATGCTGGAATTTAGAATGTCAGAGGAGACTTTCGGGGCAGTAAAGACCCCTCCGCAGAAGTGGGGAAACTGAGGCCCGACGGGGTGGATGGGGCAGTCCGGGTGCCCCTGGTTTCTGCCAGCCGCCAGGGCACCAGGTGGGGAGCGAGGCGCGGTGATCACATTTCATCCCTAATGAACAGACCGGAGCTGCTGGTCCCCTGGGGCTGCCACAGGAGTTGGGGGCGGGGGGAGCTGGAGCCTGCAGAGGGGGAAGGGGGGGCAGAGGTTGCCCAGCGGCAGCAGGGACGAGGGCTGGTGAGTTGGGGGATGTGGGGGGCTGCACTGCCTCTTCCTTTTGTCTTCTCACCCTGCCCCTCAACCCAGGGCCTTCAGCCTTACTGGATTTGGGGGTGGCTGGTGGGGCCCAGGGACTTATGTGTTTTGAGCAGCTGAGGCTTAAAGGTGGGGGCCAGGGTTTGAGCAGTCTTTCCTGTCCCCCACTATGGCCTCACATTTGGGCTTATCTCCTCCCTGCTCGTTTGGGAGCTACCAGGAGCTGAGAGGGGGGCCTGTGGAGCTTACTGTGAATTGTGAGACTTGGGGGGTTCCCCACCCCCCCAAGTCTAAGTAAGGGAGATAACTTAGATCCCCACTGGAGAGGGTCTTCACCCCAGGGTGGGAAAGGGAGTAAGGTGGTGGAGGGGGATGAAGACACTGCACTGAGGACCATTGGCTTTTTTTGGGGTTGTGAAGGTCTGGATCTTTCAGCAGATTCTCAAAGAGGTCTGAGAACTACCCAGAAAGATTTGAGAAAAATTACAGGAAATGAGGATAGAAAACATTTGGAGAAGGGGGGTTCCTCAGTTATGAAGGAGATGAGCCATCTGCCCACCGCCCAGTCTTGACACAGCATGCAGCCTCTCTGTGCCTCAGTTTCTCTGTCTGTTCCAGGAAGTGGTCAGAAATAGCCTCGCACCCTGTTGTCCCATATGGACCTGTAGCATTGAGGAATTCTAAGAATCTGACATTCCTGGACTGTCTTTTGGGTGTTCACTAGTTGGTGAATCCCAGGTGGGAGTGGAAAGAGGGTCATCTCTGTGCCCTTCCCCCCATGCCCAGCCTCCTGGAGCGGCAGGTGGGTCACGGAGGAGGGACGGGCAGGGGAGGGGTGAGCGCCAGACTGGTTCCCCTTGAGGAAATTAGCAATGGGAAGTGTATTTCCTCTGGCGTCTAGAAAGAAATACGTCCCTTGCCTGAGCGCCTGCTCCAGCCTCAGCTGAATCTTGGGGGTCACGACAGGGTGGGGCAAAGGGAACTCCCAGCTCTGGGAGCCACCGCATCCCTTTACCGACTGGTTCATTTCTCATCTCAGCTCCCTGGGGCCCATGGAGTAATAATTATTGTTCAGATACTGCAAATTTTATGGCGTCACGCTCTACCAAGAGTTTTTGTATCTGAGGTGTGCTTGGTATAAAGGTTGTGCCCCCTTTATACAGAAGGGAAGACTGAGGCTCCTGAAGGAGAAGCCATTCCCTAAATGTCACAGGAGAAGGGATAGAAGAGAGTGAGGGGCTTAAAGAGGGGGAAAGGAGGGTCAGGGAGAGGGGCTACTAGGGGACAGAGAGGGGAGAGGGTTGTTGAGTGACTTGGTCTGGGTAGGGGATTGTGATTCAAAAGGAGCTGGATTGCACTGTTGCAGCCAGCAGCAAGCCCCCATCCATCCCATCTCCAGGGGACCTAGGAGCCTCTGTCTGTGTGTCCTGGGATGGGGGAAGCAGCTGTGCCGCTGAGAACCCCACAGGGGGCAAGACTTACTAAGAAGGACTCAGCCCTGACCTTTCAGAGTCAATTATGGAGCTGCCCTTTTCATTTGTCCTCTCCCCACCTCCTTCCCTGGGACCCCTTGCTGGGACCTGTTTGAGCCTGAAGTGGGGGGGGGGTGCTGCCTGGAGGTGACAATGAGCCAGGCCTGCAGTCACTTGTGGGGAGTGGGCTGGCCGGTGCTGGAAGGCATCCTGTGTGCAATACATGTGTCCTGCCTCCATGTCTGGCTGCAGCAAGGCTTCCGGAATGGCTTCAGTCCACAGTTATTTATTCAGCGCCTACTGTATGCTGGACCTGTTATAGCAACCAACAAGTCACAAAATGTCCTTGCCCTCGTAGAACTTCCATTCTAGACAGACAAAGACACAAACAAGATACAAGGTTTTGCTGGGGGGAGGGAGGGCCTCTTTGAGGAAAGTAAGGAGGTAATGGAGCTCATGATAAGATCTGAAGGAAGAATGTTCCAGGCAGAGGGTATCAGAAGTGCAAAGGTTTTACGGCTGGGAAAGTCACTGGTCTTGAATCTGCTGAGGTTGGGAAGGTTCTCCAGGCTGTCAGGTTGAGTCGTCTCTTGGGGCAAGGAGTGTGGATCTTCCTCCAAGCCCAGAGGGAAGTCCCTGGAGGGTTTCACTTAGGGAGGTGACCAGAGTTGACTTCCAAGTTTAAAAAGATCTTTCCAGCTGCCAGGTGGGAAATAAGTTGAAGTACTCCAGAATGGCAGCCGGGAAAGCAGTGAAGAAACTACTTCAAGCATCCCAGCAAGCAATGATGATGGGCAGAACGGGCAATGGCAGTGGTTTGAGAGAGAAGTGCACGGGTTCAGGATTTATTTTGGAGGTAGAGCCGACAGGACTTGCCCATGGAAAGATGCTTGGGCACTTAGGAGGTTCCCACTGACTTACTTTCTGGCTCTGGGCTCATTTTTCCCTCCCCTGGGTCTCCGTTTCCTCATCTGTCCAATAGACACAACCACTGGTTTTCAAAGTGTGTCCTGGGGAGTCTTCAGAGGTGGCCCCCCTACTCCCACCTCATTTCATCCGGAGCATAGAGCAGCTTCCCCTTCTTACTGCCTTAGATTGGGTTTCCAGTTTGGATCTCATTAAAAAAAAAGTTTCACAGCCTAAAACCACATATGTGTGCAAAACCCTGGAAAGAGTGGCCTCCAAAGGTGCCTCTCATTCAAGACTTGTTCCTGTTCTCTCTGGCGTTGATTGGCAGTCAGAGGCTTGGTCCAAGACTGTCCTTTTCCTTGTGCCCAAGGGGGATGACAGGCCCAAGATTCTCACTTAGGAAAGTCAGAGGGAGGAGGGGAGAGGCAGTGGAGGGAGCCTGCCTTGAAGGAAGGGGCTGCTGGTATTGACCCCAGGGCTTCCCCTTGTGCCTCAGCCTTGACCAAGCCCAGCAGCCCCTCCTCCCATCCCATTCCCCGGGCCTTCAGCAGCTGTGATTCCCTGTCCCTGCTGGCCACCTGGGACCCTTTTCTGTCCAGGTAGTCTTGGGTGGAAACTGAAGCACAGGCTGGAGAAAAGGAGAGCTGAGATTTTCAACTCCAGTCGTCAGGACCTTGGACAGGTCCTGGGACCATTCTGTGCCTCAGTTTTGTCATTTGTCAAATAGGGAGAACGACAGTACTTTCCTTATATAGGGTTTAGGAAAATGTAATGAATTAATACCCACAAAAGTGCTTAGAACAGGGAATGCTCACAAACTTTAGCTTTTATCACCACTATGTTATAATTGTCAAGAACACGGTGCCCAGAGTTAGGAGTGGAAGGCTGTCCCAGCCCGATTCTGTCACTGTCCTGCTGTGTGTCCTTGAGGGGAGTGGCCCATCCTCTCTGGTCCCTTTTCCCTGGCCTGTGACATGAGAGGGTTGGACTAGTTCAGCATTTCCCAAAGTAGTGATACCTGTACCAACTTTACCTGGTGCCTGGTTCCTGGAAGAACATTCTAAAAGCTGAGTTGGGTCTTTATTTGAACGTCTATTAGGAAAAAATGTACCTAGCGCCTCAAACTTGTTTTCAGAGACCTGTTGCTTAGAATGGGGGTCTGGACAGCCATGCTCCAGGTGTCTATTCACTCTCTGCAGCCCACTGGGATTACCGAAAAGGGTGTGGGGAGAAGGGGGTAGGAGAATCCTCAGCTCCCCTCACTGCTGTCCTCTCTCCCCACAGGCACTGTGAAGTCAGCTTTGAACTGGTGTGAGGTGGGGCCACTTCATCCCAACCCCTCAGACCCCACCCCGGGACCAAGTCGGAGCCCCTCCTCTGCCACCTGCAAGCCCCCCACACCCACCCCATGATCTAGCTCTTACTCACCTCCTTCCTGTTTCCTAAAAACCTTTCAGCATTTCCTACATTGAGCTCCTCCTCCAAGCAGGACACCTCCTTTCCCCCCATCTTCTCCTAGTTGGCTCCTTATTTCTTTATTTCTTATGGGGTCCTAGGAAATGCCAGCACCCCAACTTGCACTGCCTGGTCTTTTCAACACTCCCTAACTGTAGCCTGTCCTATCTCAACACTGTTCCATATATTCCTGGTCTCTTCTGGAGACCAGAGGCCTGACTCTGCCTCAACTCTGTCCCATTGATGCCTTCTTCTCCTCTATAAACACTCCTCTTGGCCAATTTTTGTGTTAACCCGATACTCCCTTATTTACTCCCTGACTGGGTCCATATACACCTCCTTGACAAACCTTTCTATTAATCCCACCATCCTCCAAACCTCCTGCCCTAACTCCATCCCTCCTCCTTTTCCCTCTCAAGCTCTACCCTTCCCTGCTCCATTTTACCCACGATTTGCAGTCAATTTCAACCCCCCACCATGCTCCCCTGAACCTCCAAGGAGGGGGCTCAGGGGACCCGATGGCCTCCCGCCCTCTGTGGCCCCCTAGCCCCCGTGGGCCAGGGGCAGCGCCTCGGAAGCCCCAGCGCCGACCATGGGCAACGGCACGTGGGAGGGCTGCCAGGTGGACTCGCGTGTGGACCACCTCTTCCCGCCGTCCCTCTACATCTTCGTCATCGGCATGGGGCTGCCCACCAACTGCCTGGCCCTGTGGGCCGCCTACCGCCAGGTGCGGCAACACAACGAGCTGGGCGTCTACCTGATGAACCTCAGCATCGCTGACCTGCTGTATATCTGCACGCTGCCCCTGTGGGTTGACTACTTCCTGCACCACGACAACTGGATCCATGGCCCTGGCTCCTGCAAGCTCTTCGGCTTCATCTTCTACACCAATATCTACATCAGCATCGCCTTCCTCTGCTGCATCTCAGTGGACCGCTACCTGGCCGTGGCCCACCCACTGCGGTTCGCCCGCCTGCGCCGCGTCAAGACGGCCGTGGCCGTGAGTTCTGTGGTCTGGGCCACGGAGCTGGGTGCCAACTCGGCCCCCCTGTTCCATGATGAGCTCTTCCGCGACCGCTACAACCACACCTTCTGCTTTGAGAAGTTCCCCATGGAGGGCTGGGTGGCCTGGATGAACCTCTACCGGGTCTTTGTCGGCTTTCTCTTCCCATGGGCGCTCATGCTGCTCTCGTACCGCGGCATCCTGCGGGCCGTGCGGGGCAGCATGTCCACCGAGCGCCAGGAGAAGGCCAAGATCAAGCGTCTGGCCCTCAGCCTCATTGCCATCGTGCTGGTCTGCTTCGCGCCCTACCACGTGCTCCTGCTTTCCCGCAGCGCCGTCTACCTGGGCCGCCCCTTGGACTGTGGCTTCGAGGAGTGGGTCTTCTCCGCCTACCACAGCTCTCTGGCCTTCACCAGCCTCAACTGCGTGGCTGACCCCATCCTCTACTGCCTGGTCAACGAGGGCGCCCGTGGCGATGTGGTCAAGGCCCTGCACAACCTGCTCCACTTCCTGGCCAGCGACAAGCCCCAGGAGATGGCCAATGCCTCGCTCACGCTGGAGACCCCGCTCACGTCCAAGGGCAACAGCATGGCCAGGGCCATGGCAGCCAGCTGGGCAGCGGTGCCGACACCGTCTCAGGGGGACCAGGTGCAGCTGAAGATGCTGCCACCGGCCCTGTGACCCCCAGCCGGCACGGAGACCCCAGGCCTCAGATTTCTTCCCTCCTGCTCGGCTGTATGCAAACTGTATGTAAATAAGGCCTGTTAATATTCATAAGAATACAAGAAGATAAGAAAAGAGTGGGGTCGGTGTGTCACTGGTCAACCACCATCCTTGTGGGGAAATGACTCTACTGTGACCCCCGAACAATTTCAATGTGCCTGCCCGGCATGGGGCAGTGCTGGGGACACAGTGGTGACTGAGACAGCACCAGCCCCCACCTCTTGGAGCTCACAGACCAGTGGGGTGACACACTCATCCCTAAACAGCAATGACCCAGCATGGGCAGAGCTGGGATGGGGGAACCCAGGGCCTGGGGGAGTCAATGGGGGCATCTGACCCAGCCTAGGGATCAGGGAGGGCTTCCTGGAGGAACAAATAAATTAAGTCAGTTATTTGGTTTTGCAAACGTAAAGACAGAAAGAGAAGTTTAGGATTATTTCAACCTGGGAGTAAAAGTCTGGGACTCATGGGGAAAGGGGAAGGAGGAGATGTTCTCTGAGTGCAGAATGGTCGTTTCCCTTGGGAAGCACCCAGCCATACAGGGAGAGGGACCATGACAGTGCAATTCTGGGTTTCTTGTAAACAATATTCTCCAAGTTAGGGCTGAAAGGACGAAGATGGAGAACATCAGAACCCAAGTGAAGGGCAATCAGGAAAGACTGCCTGGAGGAGGTGTGAGCAGGGCAGCCTTGGGAAGTGAGTTCAGGGAAAGAGGAAGGGTATGTATTCATAACTCACTGGGGATTTATTAGGTACCAGTGTCTTCTCTCTGCTTGGTCCTGTGTTGGGCAGTGTGGGGGACACAGTGATGACTGAAACAGCCCCTGCCCTGCCCTCACAAGGTTGCCAAAAAACAAGTACATAAAAAGAAATGGATAAGTGTAACAGGGAGAAATAAAAGTGGTCAAAGGGAGAGGGAGAACCATGAAGTCTGACATAGATCCAGAGGACAGGGAGGGCCTTACTGAACATAGGCCTGAAGGGGATGACAGCTCAGCCATGTGGCTGTCAAGGGAAGAGTGTTCCAGGCAGAGGGAACAGCAAGTACGAAGGCCCTGAGGTGTGGGAGAGCCTGACGTTTGAGGGCAGCTAGGGCAGGGTGAGGGGGAATGAGGCTGGAGAGGGGACAGGGGGCAGATCATAAGGGACCTTGTAAGTCCCAGTAAAGACTCTTCTACTCCGAGACAAATGGACCCATGGGAGGGCTCTGAGCAGAGGAAGGATGTGATCTGACTTAGCTCTGACCAAGATCCTCCTGGCCGCTGAGGGGAACAGACTATGGGAACAGGAAGTCAGGGCAAAAGCAGGGAGTCTGGGGAGGAAGTGACTGCCTTAGTCCAGGCAGGAGAAGCTGGTGGCTGGACCAGGGTGGGTGATGGCGATGGTGCAACGAACAGCGGTCAGCTTTGGTATTTATTCAGAAGCAGTGCTATGATGGAGGAAGCAGAGTGGCCTCTAGGATTGGGTAATGCAAGCCCCTCGCCCATCCTGGGGTAAAGGGTGGGAAAAGGAGGCCAGAGAGCCTGAGCTGGAAGGGCCTCTGGGGATGATCCTTGGCTCTCTCCCAAGGCGGTCACCAGAGAGGCCAAGTGACTAGCTCCAGGTCGCCCAGCCGATGAGTCAGCGCTGGGACCATCGTGAGCTCCCTCTTCCCTCCCCATCTCTGCCCTGTTCCCACGCCCCAGGGTAGCCAGGACTGCATGGCCACCAGGAGTGGCCTTTCCTCCACAACCAGGGTGGAGAGCAGGAGGAAGCACTAAGCCCTGGAAGGCTTCACCCTCCCCATAGGTCCCCTCCCTCCCTCCCTGCCCCCTGGAGTGTGAGCAGGCCCCAAGCTCCTGAAGAGATGTGGAGATTCCCGATCTGCCCCCATCCCCAAACACACCCTTGCCCCAGAAGTTCCCAGAAGTTCCTGGAAACCCTTCTCAGAGAAAGGAAGAAGAGAGAGGGGGAAATGGGGAAAAAAATGCACTTAATGAGGAAAGTGATTTTGCAGGGGAAGGGGGGAGGGGTGTAGAGATGCAGGAAGTGGGGGTATGGTGTTGCAGGGGAAAGAAGAGAGGGAGGCCTGGGATCTGGGTGGCCCAGTAGTCTTCCCTCCCTCTCCCACCGCCATGGAGGTACTGGGATGGAGATGCAAGCGGTTAGAACCTTCTGAAGACGGTCCTTCTGAGAACTGGACAAAAGCCCTGGACACTACTCCCCACTAAATACTCATTCCCATTTGTGCCATAAATATTTATTGAGCACCTACTGTGTGCCAAGTTCTAGGAGCTGAGGAAATGGCAGTGAATTATTCAGAAAAAAAACTAATGTACAAGTTTGGAAGTTTCCTGGATCCACCTCAAGGCCCTTGGTCCACCAATGGGTCCTCTGGCCCTAGGCTAACACCCCAGGGGTCAGGAGAAAACCCTGGGCTGAGTCTCAAGAAATCCCAGTTTCAGCTCCACCCCAATTACCTCTGGAACTTTGGATAAATTCCCTTCATCCTCTGGCCCCAGTTGGCCTATCTGTAAAATGGGGTGTGGGTTGGTCACAAGTCATTGACAGAGTAGCCCCAGTGTATCCTCACAACACAAGTCCAGAAGGGATTCTGGGGAGGGGCTGTTTTCATGGCGTCTTGGCATTCTGAGGATTTTAGAATATCTCAGCTCACACATGCTAGCACCATTATAGATGGAGAAACTGAGGTCCCCTCAGTGCCCTGGACTTGACAAGACACTCAGTGCGTCACAGTGGATGCCAAGGAAGCCCTGGGTTCCCTAACTCTACATCCTGAACGTTTCCTCCTGCACCCCAGTTCTTCATGTTCCCCACTCCTATAACATTTCCACTACTCACAGGCACTGCACCACCAGGAGTTTCTCTCAACCTCTTCCTGCTCTTGTTTATATGATTTTGCCCTCCCTAGCTGGGTGAGGGAGGGTAATCTGGAACATTAGCTAAAACTCCTTCTGGAGCCAGTTCTCTGGGGACCCTCGTCCCCCCAGTGCAGGAAGTGGGGCTGCCTGAGAATGGGTAGGGGTTTATTAAGCAAGATGCTATGCCACCAACCTCTGCAGCCCCCTACCACTCTCTGGGCTTCAGTTTCCTTGTCGGTTACTTGGCCAAGAATTGGATTAGCCGCTTTTGGAGGTCGAATGCAACCGCAGCTGGAGTTAGCAAAAAAATAACGCTAATACCTGAGTTGTATGTGCCTGGAATCATTTTAAGCACTTCAGTGGTTCACTCACTATGTTTTTATATTCAAGATTCTCATGCAAGCCCCACAACTACCCAATGAGGTAAGTGCTATTATTATTCTCATTTTATAGAAGGAATGTTGATGTCCAAAATGGTTAAGTCACTCGCCTTATATCTAAACAGCGAGTAAATGGCGGAGCTGGGTTTCCAACTCAGGGCTGTATGATTTACACAGCTGTTTCCTTTTATTCCCAAGGAGAGCTCTAATTGGCTGGGGAAGGTGTAATTCGGAACTCCTTAGACCTAATTAGGAATAATTTAGAGCCTCTTAGGGCAGTGAAGCTGAGTGGGTACGTGACGTCACGAAAGAGCGCGGCGACGTCACTGGCGGGCGTGGGAATCCATACACGCTCCCGCGAGCAACCGTTTATCGGCACCGCCCCCTGACCGCCTCACTTCCGCCTTATTATTTGCATACGTACCTAATAGACGTCCAAGCGTAAGCGTCGACGCGGTGACGTTAGGAGCGCCCCTGCAGCTCCACCCCAGCGTACGCACGTACGCAGGCACGTACGGCCACGAGCGGGCGGGGGAGGAGGGGAAAGAGTCAGAGAAGCCCCGCCCAGTCAGCAAGGTTGCGCGTGCCCCAGGCGGCCGCCAAGATGGTGGTGGGCGCGTTCCCTATGGCGAAGCTGATCTACCTGGGCATTCGACAGGTCAGCAAACCGCTTGCCAACCGCATTAAGGAAGCCGCCCGCCGAAGCGAGTTCTTCAAGACGTACATCTGCCTCCCGCCGGCTCAACGTGAGTCTAACCCCACGTCCCTCCAACCTTTCCAGTCTCCAACCCCTCTCAGGTAGTTGCTCTGGGGATGGACTTCTGTCCACGACCAATGAGAGCCCGAACCGGCAAAGTCCTGCAACCAATAGGGAGGCTTCCTGGGAGAGGGACATGTGGATAGCCCAATAGTGAGAACGGGAGGGGAGGCGGAACAGGGCCGCCTGCGGAGTTAAACCTGTTGGCCAGTAGAAGAGGACAGTGTGCAGACTGATGTCGAAGGGATCCAGTAGTGTGGAGGATCTGCGTGATTTGGGCGGGACCTAGCCGGAATAAGCCGGATTGGGGGCAGAGCAGGGAAACGGCCGGGTAGGGTCCTTTGCCAGGCTATCTTTGGGTGGTCTGACTTCCAAAACGCTACTTCATGACTCAGTTTCCTTCCCGTACAGGGAGAGTCTTGTCTGTCGGCCCTTTAGAGCAACGGCTTGCCCCATTTTACCTCGGGAAGTAGAACTGGGTTAGGGGTTGGCTCGGGGGCTACGTCTGGGGTATGGGGGCGTGGCTTGGGAATCGCAAAAGGAGAATTTTAACCCGA
>PVKY010004301.1:0-19558 GCA_004027775.1 Bradypus variegatus
ACCTCCATAGATGAAAAACCAGGCTTACAGCCAGAGAGGCCCAGAGAGGCCATGCCGTTCGGATGCTCATGTAACACATGTATTGAGCACCTACTGTGTGCAAAGCACTGCTCCTGACCCTAAGGAGACATTTGAGACTGAAACTGAGAAAAATCCTCGCCTCCGGGGAGCTTACAGTCTAGTGGGGAAGACAGACCAATAGAATAAACATAATAAATAAGTAAATTACATACTACTTGAGAAGGCAAAGTGTGCTACAGGGAAAAAGAAAAAGTTGAGCAGGATAAGGAGAGTCAGTGCATGAGATGGAGAAGGCAGTTATAATGTTCAATCGGGGTCACAAAAGGCCTCAATGAAGGTGCGATTTGGGCGAAATCTGAAGGAATTGGTACTACCCAAGTTGCTGAGGGATAATTCCTCAAAATGAAGGGCCAAGGAACTTCCAACAATAATGCTAAATAGTCAGCTTTCACTCATTCGCTCAACAAATATTTACAGAGTCCAGTATGAGCTGGGCACTTGTGGATGGCGAAGTAAAGTCCCCTAACAATACCCAGGTCCTGATGCCTGGAACTGTGAATTTGCTACCTCACATGGCAAAAGGGACTTGGAAGAAGTGAAAAAGCTAAGGATCCTGAGATTGTCCTGCGTTATCCGAGAGGAGGGATAAAGGGGGATCTGTCCACAGAAGTGGAAGATAGCAAAGTGGTGACAGAGCAGGTGGAAGGGAGCAGTACGGTGAGGGCCATGAGCCGAGGAACGAGGAAGCTGGAAAAGACAAGGAACAGATTCTCCCCTGGAGCCTCCAGAAGGAATCAGCCCCGATGACACTGTGATTTTATCCCCATAAGACTCCCTTTGGACTTCTGACCTCAGGAGATATAAGAGAATAAATTTGTGTTGTTTTAAGCAGCAATAGGCAACTAATACAGTGCTATTCTAGACACCGGGGACACAGTGATGAACAAACCAGACACTGGGGATACAGTGATGAGCAAACCATCCTGGACCACTCACTGTGAGCCGGGTGCTGGCCTGAGCCCTGGATTTGCAGCACCCCTTCAATCATCACGTCCACCCCAGGAGCTGATGCTCTTGACCTCTGCGTTGGACAGGCAGGAAGGGCTTGGGCAGGGGAAGAACCTGTCCAAGGCGCCCCAGTCAGAGGAGGCACTGGGATTGGGACAGAGGCAGTGGGACTCCAGAGCCTCTCGAGCCATCTGAGTTTTCTGGTCATGCTCGATTTGCGTGGGTTTCTTGCGCGATGACTCTTTTGGATGTGCCAGTGATCTGCTTGTGTCATCTGTGACGCCACTGATCACCAGGTGGACTGGACCACTCTGGGTCCCTTCCTCTCTCACTGTGCCGGGGGTGAGTTCTTTCCCAAAATGAGGAGGACTGTCCTTGAGTCAAGCTTCTATGAGTAGCATCCTCTGCGAGAATTGCTCAAATAATCTTAACATTTACATGGCAGTAACCAAGTGTCAGACTGTTCTGAGAGCTTTAAGAACATTAATTCATTTCATCACAGTAGCCCTGTGAAGTGGGTTCTGTTATTATCTCCATTTTACAGATGAGGAAACCGAGGCACGGAGAGGTTAAATAACTTCTCCAAGGCCATAGGCCATAGAATAGCAAGGATCAGAAGCCAAAATCCATCCTCTTAGCTGTTTTTAAGAGTTCATTAGTAAAATAGCTAAAACATATTGAGCAGCTACTGTGTATCAGGCACACTTCATTTAAGTTTCACCACATTTTGGTGGAGTGACAAGCACTGTGCCTATTTTATGGATGATGAAACTACGGCACAAACAGGAGCCAGCAGTGGGTCTGGGGTCCGCTCTTTGCCTACTGTGCTACTCTTTTACAAAGCACCCACTTTGTACCAGGTCAACGTAGTAAGTCCCAAAGGCAAGATATGAACAAGATTAAGACAATAAAGTGACTGATGGAGAAGCTGGATTTTAGAGTCTCAGTAACTACCTATGTGATCTTGGGCAAATTATTTAACCTTTCTGAGACTCAATTTCCTCATTCATATTATTATTTGTTATTGTTATGACAAGAAAGCTCAGTTCCTGCCCTTAAGGACATCAAAGACTAGAGAGGATATTAAAAATAATGTGGTTATCACATCCCACCCACATTAATTCCAATGATTTCAAGGCCTCTGGATTGCTCAAACCAAATGGCACACAGTAGACAAAATCAGAATATCATGATGACCTTGCGACAACTCATGCCTTTCACAGTTACCAAAGGCACCCACCAGCTCTCCTACCTCTGGGTTGGGGTATGATCTACAGGGATGCCAGCTGCCTTCAGTCCTTCAGAGCGCAAGTGGATGTACATAAATAAAAATACTGGTAAATCCTACCAGGATGTATGACTGTGGATGGAGCACAGATATGCTGGACTTACCTGGAACTTCACCAGGGCCCCGTGATGACCTAAACTGCCACTGCAGGGGAGCCATGCCAAGCCCGCTGCAGAGGTGTCCATCTTGGTCTTCTGGTCTCTGGACCACAGCCTTACCGGGGCCCGCAGAGAAGCTGCGTTACAGTCATTACTTGCTGGATCAAGGAGGCATCTTCTAGGCAAGGAGGGAGGAAAAGGGGATACATCTTTTTTTTCTATCTGGAATTTTATGAACCCCCAAAGATGACCGTGCTGCTGGGACAACTGGGTATCCACATGCAAAGAATGAAGTTGGACCCCTGCCTCACACCACATACAAAACTTAACTCAAAATGGAGCACAGATCAGCAGTAGCAGAGGTTCTCTGGGCGATCATGAAAATGTCCTCAAATCAATTTTGGTGATGGTTGCACAACTCTATGAATATATAAAAACCACTGAATCATATACTTTAAAAGGGTAGATTTTATGGTATATGAATTAGATCTCAAGAAAGCTATTATTTAAAGAAAGAGCTGTTCACCCTCGTCTTTGAAGAAGCCATTGAAGACTTCTCTTTAAGTCTTTAGTTGAGTGCAGATAAATTGGGGGTCTGGCTGAAATTGTGCCTTTTCCTATGGCCCACCTTCAGGTTTTCCAAATTTACCGTGTTCTCTCCTGACTTCAGGCCTCTGCACATGCCCGTTTCTCCATCTGAATCGTCAGTTTCCCCTTCGCTACTTCCCTGCTCTCATCCTGGACCTAACAGCCTTCCTGGCTCATAAGAGGGCACTGAGTACCCTCTGGGTGCTCCCTCTTATCCCCATTCCACTGTACCGTGGTGGTGTGTTTCCTTGACTGTGTCCTTCACTATATTGTAAGCTCCCTGAGGACAGTTGAGGCACTGGTTTTGTTCACCATTATGTCAACGTATATCACTGGGAGAAAGGAAGGAAGGAAGGGAGGGAGGGAGGAAGGGAGGGAGGGAGGGAGGGAAAGAGAGAGGGAAGGAGGAAAACAATATGTATGTGCATGGAGGGGGGAATGAGGATAGGAAAGAATAGGGAAAAGGAAGGAGGGAAGATCTGGGCTATAGTTATAGTAACATGTACCCATTTTTTCTGATTCCTGAAAAATGCATTTTCTCAGCTCTGTAGTCATTTTGACCATTTGACCCCTAAGATCCTAGAAAGAACCTCATAGTTTCCTATAAATCAAGCCAAAAACCTTTGGCCTTTAAAGAAAACACATAAAGCTTTGTTCTTCTACCCTTTAACTCAGAAATCCCACCTTAGGAATGTAGCCAAAGAAAATAACAACAAAACAGCCTGAATATAGGGTGGGGGAGGAGAGTGAATGCTGGAATTTTATGCACAAAGCTACCTACCTTGGCATTATTTATAGTAATAAAAAATTGGAAACAACCTAAATGTACAACAGCCAGGGAGTGGTTGATTAAGTACACCTTGCCATGTCCCAAAGATGCACCCATTAAAAGAATTTAATGAGCTGGGAAAATGCTTGTATCATATGTTAACTGATGCACAGGTTTATAACCCGATCACTAATATCTAAAACTGTGCACAGGAAAAAAACAAAACAAAACAAAACAACCCACTGGAAAAAACACACCAGGATGATTTCAATGGCCTTCACTGGCTGGTGGGATTGTAGGCGTTGTTCCCCATTTCTTTTTGTAACTTATCTAGATTTTCTACAATGAACATGTGATTTTTATACTCAGAAAAAAAAAATCCCCTAATTCTCTCACTCTTTTCACTGCCCTTTCTTGGGATATTTACTCTACACCTCCTTAGGTTCAGTCAACCCACATCTGCCTCTTCCCCAGCTGCACCCAGTCTGCAGTGACCACTCGAGCAGCTCCTGAAGTCCTCCCCCCTCCAGGAAGCCTTCCCTGATTACCAGGAAGCAAGGAGGCTTCCTCACCCCCACCCGGCCCAGACACAATGCACCCCAATCTCTCCTTGCAGGCTGCGTCCAGGAAAATACCCGGCCTCTTCGCTGGTGCTCCACCTCGAGAGGATGCCGGCTGGCACTGCCTGCCGGTGTATGTTTCTCCAGGAGGTCTCTGTGTATAAACTGCCAGCAGGAAGTTGAAGTGAGGAGGCCACAGGCTTCATCACTGTTGGATGATGAGGGCAGTGGTGGTGACTCTTCCATCTGCATGTCCTAATTTGCCATGGGAAAGACTTCTCTTGGCCATTTAAAAACCACCCAAGCCATCTTTAAGCAGTTTCGGGAGTGATCAAAGGTGTTTGTGCTTAACCTGGACGAGTAACTTTCTTAAAGGAGGCAGCCTGGCGCTGGCCACTTTGGTTGGGAGGAAAGGAGAATGAAGCAAGGAAAGGAGAATGAAGCAAGGCTGCAGAGGTGACTCAAAGGCACTTACATTTTTCATGGAATGATTTGAGCAGGTCCACATCCAGTTTATTCCTGAATTGGAATCAAATTATAGAAACACGGAAGGGAAGAGTTAGTTGATCAGTAAATGTTTGAGCGCCTACTGTGTGCCTGACAATGTCTTACAGCCTTGGGAAATGCCATGGCTTGTCAAAGCAATAAACAAAGGCGGAGGGATTTTTCCTGTAGAACTTCCTGGTCAAAGATTGCAACCACATGAAGCATAATAAGGAAGGCTTGGAGGAGAAGATGGACTTCCCTGTAGCTCCTTGAAAAAATGGAGCATGAATCTCAGATCTTGGGGAGGTTTGAGCTAATCCCCCTGATCTGCATGTGAAATGCAATGGAGTAAAGGATGAGGATAAATTGAGTATCTCAGCCTTGACCTGTGGTGTTTTTGAAACTGAGGAAGAGGTATGGCATACCAGTCTTTCTCACCTGCCTGGTATTTCACCTCTCATCGTAAATAAGGTGAACAATTCACGCGCAGAGCTTCCCTCCCCACAGAGCTGCACCCTTTTTCAAGATTCGGTCTGGGAACGGTTTGGCAATTGGAACTGAGTAGAACGGAGGTGGGGAAGTGTGTGTTTTTATTCCACCCTCTTCTCAAATACTTGAAATAGAAGAAGTGGGTGTTGAAGATCTTTTACCTTTCACATTTTTCAACTCTTCTCTTCCTATAACCCCAATGCAGACCTCAGAGATGCCATTAGACATTCTAGCTCCCATCTCCTAACCCATCTTCACGTGGCTGGAGATACTGATTCCTAAAGGAGAGGCTGAGAAACAGCAGGTGGTCTCCACTCTGCCATCTCAGGGTCCCTGTTTTGTTGGGGTGTAGAAGCTGAGGGTGACAACGGAAATGCTGACGACGACAGAAGCCTGCAGGTACAGAGAGAGACGACACACGAAGGATGGCAGGAGAGAGGTGGCTTTGTGGACAATTTTGGATACTGCGATGTGGGTTGCATGTGAACTCTCTTTCCGGTCTTCCCTGGAAATCTTTGGTAAAATACCCACTACCTGTTGGTGCATTATGGAGTTGAATCTGTTTGTTGGGGATTCATTCATTCATTCATTCCACAAATATTTACCAGGTACCTGCATTGTGCCAGGCAGTGCTGTAGGCGCTGAGGATAAAGCATTGAATAAACATACCCACTATGCAGTGACTTGGATGACACTCCAGGGAATTCTGCAGAGGGAAAAAAGCCAATCCCAAAGGGTTAATACTGTATGAGTTCATTGATACAACATTTTTGAAATGACAAAATCTTAGAGATGGTGTTTGCCAGAGGCCAGGGGAGGGTAGGCAGGGCAGGAGGGGGTGGGAGTGGTTTTAAAAGGGCAACAGTTGGGATCCCCTGGTGATGGAACTGCTCAGGATTTTGACTGTGGTGGTCCATGTGTGAACTTACACTGATGATAAAATTGTATAGAACGTAATAAATACACACACACACACAAAGGGGTTCAAATAAAACTGGGGAAATCTGAATAAGATCAGTGGGTTTTATCAATATCAGTATCCGGGTGGTGATACTATATGATAGTTTTGGGGGAAACTAAGTAAAAGGCAATGGGCTCTGTCTCTTGCTCTATTATTTCTTACAACTGCATGAGAATATCCAGTTATCTCAAGAAAAATTTAAATTTACAAAACAAAAACATAATAACAACCACAAAACCATACCCAACTCCCTGTCCTCATGGAGCCTTCATTTGAGCAGAAGCTAAGTATGGCTTCCTGGTGGCTGCAGGGCAAAGTTCAGGCTGTTCTGGAAAGGACGGCTGCCTCTGGGTTATTCCCCTCAAGGCCACCGGAGATGCCTTCCCATCTGCAAGACCCATCATGGAATCCCCATTGGTGACTGAATAAAATCCAGGCTCCAGGAGGAGGCAGGTACAGCATTTGGGTGCGAATACCAGCCGTCCTCAACAAATGAGTGGGTGCTGGGAAATGATCCGACCTGCCCTTGGTTCTTTCAGCCATGCACCTGGTACCCGCTGAACTCTCAAGGTGAGACTCAAATGCCCATGGGGCTTCCGCTTAGCACACGGAGTCTGGCTTGTTGCCAGCTGTTTCTATCCCCATTGCCACTTGGCTCTGGGGCACACCAACCTCCTTTCACCTCTGCCCAAATGCCTGATCTAACCTGCCGTACATAAATCTTAGAGAACCTTCTTTCCCCCGTGGACACGGACTTGGCTCACTGCTCTGGTTCTCAGCATCAGGCAAGAACTCCTCACGCCAGCCAACATCCCGGGACACGGTCCTGGATTCCAGCCCTCAACCCTCGCTAGTAGGGTCAGCATCCTACCCCTTAACCTGCCTGCAAAAGGGGATTCCCACACCCATCTGTTAGTCCCATTCTTCAGTCATACAATGAGGCATCTTGCTGGCTACATGCTGTCTAGCTCTACATCTCTATTTTATTGCCTTAGAAGTACTTCAGAGGAAAGAAGCCATGTAAAAATAAAGTGAGGTCTGACTCGACTTGGAAGTTTTTATTATTTGCATTATGCCATGTCTTGCACAGAATGACCACAATGCAACATGCCTTCCTGGCCACATAACTTACTAACAGGGCATGGTTGGAAAAGCTAGAATTCCCAGATGCCCCATTTAGTCCATTAGAAGGAAGGAAAGGAGGGAAGAAGGAGCAATGATAAATATTTATCTGTCTCTTCTCTCATAGGTTAGTGGTTGCTCATTCTAAGAACGATGAAAACAGTGATTCAATACATCTGATTCATGGCCAAGGCCTTCATAATAAAGAAAAGGGGCTTTCTTCGAAGTGCTTGGAGTTAATCAATAAATATTTGATTAACTTTCAAACAAGTTTTTTTCATGACTCAAATAAAATGAAAGAAAAGATACGGACAGGCCCTTGTCTGAAAGGACTCACAGAAGGAAGAAGTACAAAATGAAACGACGGCCCTCCCCTCCACCGGAGAAAGGTGTTGAGTTTAGAGTCCTGCGGGATGCTGCCAGGTGAGTGACACTTCCCAGGTGACAAGCCTCAGCTCCGCCCGGTCTGTGGCGTCCCCTCGCAGGCTGAAGCCCTGTCCTGCGGCTCCTCGGAAGGCGTCTGCTCTCTCGCTCTCTGGTCTGTGTCTGGAATGAATAGCCCGTGCAGATCCAGGAGCATGTCTGCATCGATGGACGCGCGAGCCAATTCTGTCAAACTTTTGGCATCCAGAATAAGCAGAAAAGGCAGTTTCTGGGGATCAGTAGAGATGATGGCTGATAAGATAACACCTTTGGGAAACACAAAAAAAGATGCTCATTGAAAAATGTAGCCTGAACCTCTTCCAGCTGGAGGGGTAAGTTCCTCAGCTGTGAATCCCTGTCACTTTTGTCATAACAGAAGGGAAGTGAATTTGATATTCTGTGTGAGCAGAAGGGAAAGGGCAGAGAACTAGGAATCAGAAGACCTGGTTCTAGAGCTTGGCTGGGCCAGTCCCTTTACCTCTCTGAACCTCGGTCTCTTCATCGGTAGAGTGGGGATCATTGGACCCACCCTCACCAAGTTGCTGGGCGCTTCTCTGGCCTGGTAGATTATGGCACACTGTAGATTATTATATGTTTTGAAGAATGGCCTTGTAGCTCCCACTTTGTAGAAACTATACAGAATCAATGACACAATGACTGCACATAGCTAATATAATTCATTCAGCTTAACTTGGACTAATTGCACTCAAATTGACATTTGAATGAGCCCAATTCCCTTCTTGTATGTGCATGCTAGTAGCCTCATTTCCCCCCTCCTTAAAATGGAAAAACTCAAAGTACTCACCCTCGAAGGACAGAGGGTTAAATAAAATAATGCATAAAAACTTCCAGCAGGGACCCAGCATCTGGTCAACATTAGTGATTCTTCCCAGGCCTCCCGGGTGCAGAGTGGTCATGCACAGTGGCAGTCAGCTTGGCCTGGGTTCAAATCCTGCCCGGGCTACACAGCCTTGGGTGTGTTAGCTTGCTCTCTGACCTCCCCTTCAGTCGAACGAAGACCACGGTGTTCTGTACCCACTGAGAGAAAGTGCCCGGAGCCCTGGCCCAGTGGGAGGGCGCCCCAGCAGGAGGTCGTGCCAGCCTCCCTACCCCCACCGCTGAGGTGACAGGGCCATGGGGGCTCTGGCCTGACATGCCATGCCTGGATCCACGACAGACCAGGCCAGGGGGAGAGTGTCGCCCTCCTCTCTTGCAGGGAAGAAGCTGGCAGGCTCAGTGGGCAGCAGGCCTCCCCGGCAGGTGTGGGAGTCCTATCCCTGGCTTACAGGTGTCACCCCCGCCCAAGGTTCTAGTTACCCTCCTGGCCACCCCTGGGGGTGTGGGAAGGACATTTCTGAAACAGAGGCAGAGGCAAGGAGGGGAAGGAGCATTTAGTTGTGCAGAAACATGGAAAAAAGAGGAAGGTCACAAAGATGCCTTTCTGGGGACTCTGCCAAAAGGCGACAGACTAACAGACAGGATAAAACTTGAATCCAATTTCCACTTAATAAAAAAAAAAAGAGAAAAGCCACAAACTAGAAAAACCCTACTGTAATTAAGGTTGACAAAGGACAAACAGGAAGGAATGCTTGCCACATTTATGGAAAATAAAGAATTAGCGAACAAATTCAGACATTAAGGGGAGAAACAATTCTGATCTGGCCCTGGCAATGGGTTTTCAAAGCCCAGTTCTCCCGCCCAGGGGTGATGTTGCTCAGTCTAGGACATGGCTCTGGACGCCCACAGATCCCAGCTCCGAAGCCCGACTGCACCAGCTGTGAGAGCTGGAGGTCAGCTGTCCCCCACCGGTGCCTCTGTTTGGGGGTGATCGTGAGCAGTGTGGTGAGCACGTACCATCGTCCTCCTCCTGGGCGCCCGGTGTGGGCACGAACAGGGGTTCTGCCGGCCAGCAGTGCTCCTCTCCCCACTTTAAGGCTGACTTGGTGAGCAGGTCATATTTCAGTATCTGTGCATCCAAAAAGGAGAAAGGTGGGAAGGCCTGTTGGGGGCCGGCCTCGGACCCCATGCACAGGAAGGCTCCGAGTCCCACGCGGCGAGGTCCTGCCTGTTGACACAACTTCCCAACAACGTCCACCTCCGTGACAGCAGAGCCACAGGAACGAAAGGGGCTAAGCAACCTCCTCCAACTCGTAGCTTAGGTTCTGCTGCACCACAAAGCTGATACTGCACAGTGAATTCTTTTAAAAATAAAAATCCTGAACTTCTGTGGTGAGTGGCACTACTGATGCATGCCATGCAAAGCTTTCAAGTATAATGCGACTTCCCTGTTGTTTTGAAAGTGGGAGTTCCTGGGTCTCTCTCGATCTCCCGTGGGCCTGCGTCCCCCTAGGCGGTGGGATTAGTGGAGAGTGACTCGGGGCATGTGCATTGTGTGTGTGAGAACCTTAATTTTCTTGCTTTGCTGCAGCAAAAGCTGCTGGCAGTTTATTTTGTTTTTTTAAAATGACTTTCCATTTTATCATTTGAAAGTGAAGATTTAAGGGAAAGGGATGACTGTACACTTAGCACAGGCCTTGGGGCACAGAGAGTGCTCTACGGAGAAGAGCTTGCAAAACAAAATGAATTCTCCAGGTTTCAGCTCCGCCCTTTCTGCTGGGACTTGGGAAGGCGGGAATTGGGCGCCTCCAGTTCATTTCCTTCTCCTCAGCACCTATGACATTGCAGCACACAGTAGGTGCTCAATCGCTACGTACAGAATAAAGAAATCAATAAATGAACTCCAGCCGAGACCTCATGCCTGAGTGTCAGCCAGTTCCGCATGGCTCCCTCTCGGGGGTGGTCCCTTAGAACCTGAAACCAAGTTTCCCACAATGACCTCACTGTCCAACCAACCTCCTGTCCCCAAGGAGACCTCTCTCCTGATCTTCCCTTTTCTGATCAAGGTCACCCAGTCTCCAAGCCTCAGAATTCAGCCTTGCAGCCCACGATAACCCGGGAATGAGTACCTTGGTCGGAACTGGGCTCCACTGAACTTCCGCAGCAAAGACATATCGGTATGGTTGCCCATTGTGAGCATAATTAATCCGCGGTAATTCCAAGCCTAGAGAGAAATGACACAGCTGATGAAGCCACCGTCACAGGAGTCTGGGATCATTCACTTTTGGTGTGAAGTTTAGCATCCTTTCCACAGAGGCAGCTCCCAATCCCAGAACCCCTGAACTTGAGTTAGGTCCAGGGTTGGATCAAAGGAAACATGAACTCATTGGAATGAGGCAGCCAAACGGCAGGGGGAGGGGAACATCTGATAATTACCCTGGCTCTATTAGAAGGTTCAGGAACAAGGTAACATTGACCTGGGTTTTTAAGAGTATGGACATCTTTAATTATCCAAGATAAAAATCAAAGAGAATTGCATGATTAAAATCAGAGACTATTGCAATTCCTTAACACTGTTTAAAAAGAGTACTGTTGTGCATGTGTGTGCATGAGTGTGCATGTGTGTGTGTGTGCGTGCACGCATTCGTGCATGCATGTGTGTACATGCTTGCATGTGTACGTATGTGCGGTATGTTTATGAAGGTGAGAGAAGCAGCATCAGTGGGGAATAGTTAAATAAATCTGGTGAATTCATATAATAACATCCTATATGAAAACAAAGTTTACAACACATGTTTTACTAAAACATGAGAAAGTACCCAGACTATAAGGTTACTTAGGTGCTAAAGGCTAGTTATAGAATTATCTCCAAAATGAACAGAAAAAGCCTAGTGGTGGTATTGCTGGGGTTAAACTTCCTTCCATGTGTGTATTCTAGTGGTACCTTCTAAGTTTTTCATTATGTATGCCTTTTACTTCTATAATGAAAAAGACAACTTTAAATGTGTCCATGTAAATGTATAGATATTTATATATGCCTGTTGTATCCAACTAAATTTCCAAGTCTGAATACTGAAATGAAAGTCCCCCTACAGCCTTGTATGAACTAGTCCTGGCAATTGGTGCCAACTGCTGGCGAAGCTTAAATTTCTAAGATGAGGGAGCAGAGCTGAAGATGTCCAGCAAGGTAGGCCTTGAGAAAGGAACCTCGAGGCACAAATGGTCATGAGATTCGGTTCAGAGTGAGTGGGAATGAACTATGGAGATGGGAACGAGATGCCCAATCCCACAAGTCAGTAGTCAAGAAGCTTCCAAGAGAGAGTTCAAAATGAGTGTGAAGAGAAGGGACCACCCATAGTTGGCCCCAAATTAGCCCTGAAACATCTCATGATGTACTCAGGCCCTGACTTGGGACCCCCCCTGCACTCCATAAATGGCCAACCCTAGGCACTTGGTTAAGTAAAGTAAGAATCACCCCTCCCATGAAATTCTGTGCAGCCATTACAAGCCAGACTCTTGAAGAATCTTCAGGATGTGGGAACATGCTCACATTGCATCACTTAAGTGAAAGAAGCCATTTCAGAATCCTCTAGATGGTATGAGACATTCTGTAAAAGTGGAAATGCAGATCTCAAGAACTTTAGCATCAGAGAAACCTGGGTTCAGGTGCCGGCTCTGCTGCCCATCTTTCTGCGAGACACCTAACAGCTCTCAGCTTTACTGTCCTCATCATTAAAACCAGAACGGTAAGGAGCAACCCCTCCCTCTCAGAGTTGCTCTAGTAGCAGCTACCAATTATTGAATTCTCTCCTATGCCAGGCCTAAGCCAAGCCCTTTATGGGTGTGAACTCGCCTAATGTTCAATAATAATAAGATGAGGCTGTTGGGATGAAATGAGAGGACATCTGAGATGCCACCAGAAGGTCTCCTGGCCTGTGCAAAGCAACTCATCCATGATGGAAAGATGGGATGGAAATCTCCAAAGTGTTGTGTTCGGTATGCAAGCATGAGTGATTTGTCTATTTGTCTGCATTTCAGGAATGCCCAAGGTGCTACAATAAACAAGAATTCTCTTCTCAGGAAAAGAAAGGGCAGAAATTGTTCTTACCTCCATCTGCCCATATGGAGAAAGAACCGGCACTAAGATCTATGTATTTCTTTCTGGAGACCCCAAGAGGCTAGGGTCCCACAATGACTGGTTACAGGATCCCTGGAACACCTTCTACAGAAGTGGATTTGTAGGGGACAAATCCAAGGTCATCCTAAGTGAGGCCACAAAGACTGTGTGTCCTTCCAGATGCCTGAACCTGGCATCGGGCGGCTGACTGAACCAGGCCCTGGGATTAAACCCACTCTCCCACCCTCCAGCTGCACATCCTCAGGCAAAGCCAGTGTATTCTGCACGTACGAGTTGAGCACAGACCCGTCTACACTGGACACTGTCACATGCTGGTGACATACTGTGAGCACAAAAACACGGCCACAGCCTCGAGGACGCACGCTGTGGGGCAGGGGTTCCCACCCGGGTGATGTTCCCCACCCCCACCCCAGGGACGCTGGCAACATCTGGAGACATTTGTGGTTGTTGCCGTTTGGGGGAGGGGGCTACAGGCACCCGGTTGGCAGAGGCCAGGGATGCTCTCAATATCCTACAGTGCACAGGACAGTCCCTGCCGGAAAGAATTACCCTGCCCTGAATATCAAGTGAGAAAACAGCCTCTCACAGAGGCTGAGAAGCCCTGTGCCACGGGCTGTGAATTCTATTCTAGGGGGGCTATTTTCAGTGTGTAACTCAACCTCCCTGAGGCCTGGTTTTCTCATCTATAAAACAGGGTTGATAATACCTTCTTTGTTGCATTATTGTGAGGGCACACAGGTAGATTTACAGACCCACTTTGCCTGGTACATGGACCCCTGTGCAAGAAGTGGCAGTATTTGCAGAAGCCTGGGAAAGTGGGCTGGTCAACCACCATCCCGGTGCCTGCCTTTGAGGTGTGTATTCAAGAGATGTGTCCCAAATGCTTTTCACTGGGACATCCCAAGAGCCTTCCTCCTGGCCCCTACCCGGGCACATCAGCCTCTCCTGTGGAAGGAGGTGCCAAGTAAAGAGGCCCTGGGAGTCTTCGTGAAAGTCCGCCCCTTGCCTAAACGCAGTGAGAGAAGATGCATTTTACCTTCGTAAAGCAATTCGGGCTGGCAGTAGACTTGGTCATCCTTTTCCTTCAGGGCTGTTGCTGTTGTGGAGACCAGCTTGATTAAATTTGTGCCCACTTCTGCATTCTAAAAAGAACCGGTTTTCAATAAAATGAGACCCTGTTATCCAGAGCACACATCGGCTTTATCAGGTACATTTACAAGAGTGCTTTAGCATACTCATCTTGTTTTGGCCTCATGTTAAAGGCGGGAAGTAGCTACTACGCTGTTGTTATTCTTATTCTCAATTAAAAAAGAATGAGAAGGGGCAAGATGAAGTGAGCCCCACAAGGCTGCACAGCTAGTAAGTGGTGGACACAGACGCCCAAACCTGTGGCTCTTTTCCTTCTGTGTAAGCCTTCAGAGGCAAAATTAACGTGCTTATAAGAATAAGTTCTCACCAATTTGAAGATGGCTGTTGAAAGCAGACTCTTGCTCCAGAGAAGCAGAAAGAGGACAAATATCTGAAGTGAAACTAAGAGTGACATTTTTGAGGAACTGCAGCCTAGAGAGGAACGTCCTGGGAGAAAGCCACTTTGAAACCAGAACTTTGGAGCAGATGCCAGCCACATGCCTTCCCAGCTAACACAGGTTTTCTGGACGCCACTGGCCATCCTCCAGTGAAGGTGCCCAATTGCTGATGCATTTCCTTGGACACCTTGTGGCCTTAAGACTGTAACTGTGTAACCAAATAAACCCCCTTTTATAAAAGCCAAAAAAAAAGAATAAGTTCTCACTTTTTAAATACTGGATGATTCACCTATTAAAAGGCTGCATCAGTCATTAAAAGAATGTTTATAAAGAGTTTATAATAACATGAGAAATGCTTATGATATAATACTGACTGAATAAAGCAGCAGAGCTAATTGCATACGCAGTCTGAGCCCAACCACGTAAAAAAAAATTTACATAGAAAAGAGACTGGGAGAAGCAGACCAAATATTAACCATACAGTGGGTGCTGGGATTATGGAAGGTTTTACTTGCTTTCTCTATGCCTGTCTGTAGTTCCAGTATTTTCTCCTATGAAAATGGATCACTGCTGAAATGAAAATAAATATGCAATGAAAATTACTTGGGAGAAAAAGATCTTTCGTGGGCATGTCTCGGTCTCAAGTTATAATCAGACTTTGCTCTGTTCAGTACCTTACTGTCATCTTTGCATACCCTGGAGAGGGACTTAATGTGATCGATTAAATATTTACTGAGCATCTACGACTCCCTGTTTTCCCCACATACAAGGTATGGAAGCTTGAGCAAGTCACTTAGCCTCTCTGTAGCTGAGTCCTCATCTGTCTATGGAGGGAAATAATAGAATAGACATCATCGCATCATTGCCCAGATTAAGTGAGGTGATCCATGCAAAGGTTTACAAGGGCACCTGATCAACGGTAAGCGCCGGACAGGTGTTAGCTGCTGCTTCTGCTCCTGATGAGATTGTTATTATTGTTGTTGTTGTTGTTACTATGTTGCTGCCACTGCTACTGCGAGTGGGTTCGGGGTTGGCCCTAGAGGACACTGAGGAACCAGGCCCCAGGTCTCTGTCCTCACGGACGGCAGGAGGATTATCGATATGATTGATGTCTCCTATTCAAACTCTTCTGTACTTTCCAAATTTTCCAAAATGATATTTTATAATTAAAGCAAATCCATTTAAATTATGGCAGCTATCTGCTGGGAGTGGAGGGAAGTTTCCTGGATTCTAGAAGTCTAATTGCAAGCATCCTTAGAGATTTGTTTCGTTCAATCCTTCAATTTATAGAAATCAAAACTGAGACTCAGGAAGGGAAGGTGACTTGTTCAAGGCCACCCGGGGAGCAGCAGCACCTGGGCGCAGGCCTCCACACTGCAGCTTCTGCCGGGAAAAAAGAGCACTGCAGGCAGGGGCCAAGCAGGTGCAAAGGCCCTGAGGCTGGCTTGTCTCCGTCCTCTGGATTTCAGCTCAAACATTGCCTGCACAGAGAGGCCTATCCTCATAACTAGTCTGTGTTTTCTCCGAGGCATTCCTCCGAGCTGTAAATATCTCCTTTATGGGTATTTTCTTTCATGCTCGTCTCCTCAGCGAAAGCAGGGACCAGATCTGTTCAGCTCATGGCACACAGTCAGCTCCCAGTAAATAACTGCTGAATGAATGACTGAATGCATGACTCAATAAGTTTTTCCTTCAGTTGTTACGGGGAGAAACATCTGCTTTGCAGGGTGGTTTTAAGAAGGCAGTGAGATGAAGTGCATGAAAAAGTAGACCATCACCAGGCACATCAGTGGTGTCTTACAAACAGAAGCTTTACATGCCTCCTACAGCCTGACACTACAAAACAGGTCTAAGGCCCTGCCTGGTGCTTTGCAGGGCCTGTGACAGCAAAAAGCCTCTCGTGCATGTCCCAGACTTGATTCTGAGCGAGCTGGTCTGCAGAGAAACCATGCAACGCCAGACCAAAACTGGTCAGACAGGTCGAGGGATAAAATGTGAATTTTTCCACACAAGCAGTAACAAACATGACTCAGCTTCTTTTGGTGGCCCGCATGCTCAGCACGGAGTAGAAATCGCTTTCCAGCCAGAATTAACAAAACCCTTTAGGCTTGCCTTGACCACCCTAAACTCGAGAGAACTCCCAGGAGAAGGAGTCATTTTTGTAATCACTCCAACACTGGCTTTGAAGTCAGGAAGCCCCAGGTGGGAAATCCAGCTCTGGGGGTGCTTCTAAATGAACTGGAGAAGACCCTTCCACCCTGCTGAGCCTGAGTCCTGCTCTGTAAAATGGGTGATTCAAAACTTTCGGGCTGGTGGTCAGGTTAGGTGGTGAGCAGCTAGCGCTGCTCCAACGTGCCCCAGAGGATTAGGGTTAGGATTGAATTAAATAACAGCCGTGGAAACACCTGGCACAGTGCAGGACACACTGAAGGTAGGAATTGGGAGCCAGATGGACATGTACTCAAATCCCAGAGCAACCCTGCCACGCTGGGCAAGTCACTTTCTCATCCGTGGACAAGGGAATATTAAATACCTCCGAGGGACGTGATTAGGATTAGGTGAGAAGCAGCACATAAAGCATGCATCAGCTCCTGAAATTTGCAGGGCCCAGGGCAAGAGTACAAGAGGAGGCCTATCTACCATAGGTCCAAAAAGATCAAGCAAACTCCTGAGTAAAATACCCTTCTCTCTCCATCATTCCTTCTCTGTGTTGTGCAACGAGGATTTTCCAAACAGCCACCAGCAGCCATAGGAAGCTATCCTAATTTAATTTTAAATTAATTAAACCAAATTAAATTGATAATTCAGTCCCTCCATCACACTGGCCACATTTCAGGCGCTCAATAGCACACATGGCCAGCATCTAATGTATTGGATGGTGCCGACAGGAAAGGTTCCCATTACTGCAGAAAATCCTATTGCACAGTGTGGGTTTGGAAGGATGGGTGTGAATTTAGAATTCTACGGGTCCTTGGAGTTCTGCACTGGGATGGGGTGGCCCGGGGAGAGCCAGCCCCCGGCCCCCGGCCCCTGGCCCCCTTCCCTTCCCATACCCAGCTCCATCCCTTGCTTGCAAGCTGCACAGACACCCCGCTAGCACAACCAAGCCAACAGCCAACCCTGGCCCCGTGTGGGTTTAGGGTGGGCACGTCAGTGGTGCCCTTGAGGCAGCACTTGAAGCCCTGCTGAGGCCATGCTGCCCTGGGTGGACATGACCCCTTGACCCTGTGAATCCGTCACCCTGGGGAGAAATGGAGAAAGGCCAGAGCAGGACCCTCCAAAGTGCCAAGCCCAGGGCAGGATCCCTGGGACACAGCGAGCTCTCCATAAACGGCAGCTTCTCATGGTCTTTGTTTCTGCCTTTGGAACAAAAAAAGCAAATCTTCCAAAGAGGGAGTTGAAGCAACCCCCTTTATATCCTCCTGTGACCATCCCTTCTGCATGGAGGGTGCCGGGAGAGAATGTGAATGCTGAGGAGCCCACCTCTGAGGCCACAGGGAGCCATCTGGGAGGCGGGAAGGGAGGCCAGCTCCCAGCTGCCTGTACTTGCCCATTTTCTGCCCCGCCCAGCCCCCCAGCTGGGCCCTGCCTTCGACACCCCCACACCGTCCTACATAGGAGACTGTGGGTGCCGGGCGCCCTGGCGGCCCCACCCGCGCTTTGACCCCAGCTGGCACACACCTGCTGGAGAATCTGGGGCAGTGGGGAGGTCTTGGGCTTCCCAATATAATTCATGATTTCCCGTTCTGGGTGGAGAGCACTTTTAACCTGGCAAGTGTTCTAAATGCTGAAAGAGGACCTGCCTCCCATTTTTCGTTCATCCATTCTTTCACTCAAAATATTGACGAGCTTAATGAGCACCCGCTAAGTGGCAGGGCCTGAGAGGACAGGAGGGACAAGCCGCTGAACAAGGCAGGGAGCTGCTGCCCTCTCAGACCCTGCCCCAGCAGGAAAGGGGCAAACAAGCTGATTATATTAGAGCTAAATGTCGAGCAAAAAGCCACAGACATGCGAACTGATGTGAGCACGTGTCATGGGGCCGAGGGCTGAAGGAAGAGTGGGGATTTGCTAAACTCAGTGGTTCTCTCCGTGTCTGCCGTCGCCTGGGGAGCTGAAGCCCTGGAGACAGGCCTGGGCGCCATCCCAAAGCTCCTGCCTGATCCCAGCATGCAGCCAGGGATGGAGCCAGTGGGTGAGGATAGCGGTGGCAGGTGTGACGGCACGAGGACACTGCTGCGGGCAGTGGGTGCCGCCACGGGCAAAGGCCCCCTGCCAGAAGGAGCCTCTGAGAAGGGACAATTGTCTCCCCGCGGTCACTTCCTTCATAAATCTTTGATTTGCGTGGAGTCAGAGCCACATGTTGGGCATGTTGGGCCATGTCTGTCTGCTCGAGTCCCTCTTTCGATAAGCTGGCGGAGTGACTCGAAAGAGAAGTGAAGGAGACATTTTTAAGGGACAATAAAGAGCAATTTAAAAGCGTGGCCAGAGCTGCCCTTCCCAGAACTCACTCTTCTCTGCTAGTTTCAAAGCGGCAGGTGGCTCATAGGCAGCCTTTAAAACATACTTGCTAAACTCCTTAGCTTGGTTCCAAGGAAGTAAATTATTTGTCAAGAGAGTAGAGTGGGATAAGAGGCTCTGAACTCCTCTTTGTTGCTCAGATGTGGCCTCTCCCTCTAGCTAAGCCAACTTGGCAGGTGAAATCACTGCCCTCCCCCCTACGTGGGTTCTGACACCCAGGGGAGTGAATCTCCCTGGCAACATGGGATCTGACTCTCAGGGAGGAATCTAGACCTGGCATTGTGGGATGGAGAACATCCTCTTGACCAAAAGGGGGATGTGAAAGGAAATGAAATAAGCTTCAGTGGCAGAGAGATTCCAAAAGGAGCCAAGAGGTCACTCTGGTGGGCACTCTTATGCACAATATAGACAACCCTTTTTAGGTTCTAATGAGTTGGAATAGCTAGCAGTAAATACCTGAAACTACCAAACTCCAACCCAGAACCCATGAATCTTGAAGACAATTGTATAAAAATGTAGCTTTTGAGGGGTGACTGTGATTGGGAAAGCCATAAGGACCACACTCCCCTTTGTCTAGTTTATGGATGGATGAGTAGAAAAATGAGGGAGGAAAAAAAAAAAGGCACCCAGTGTTCTTTTTTACTTTAATTGTTCTTTTCCATTTTAATTTTTATTCTTATTATTTTTGTGTGTGTGGTAATGAAAGTGTTCAAAAATTAATTTTGG
>PVKY010004302.1:0-19574 GCA_004027775.1 Bradypus variegatus
TCAAGGTCCCCCCTCCCATCACCTGAGAGCAAGGAGCCCCCACAGTGGCAGGCAGAATGGCATTTACACATCCCCAAGCTCCTCTCCTCATTTGCTCAACAACCCTATGTAGTTAGATCTGAGAATTAAATATTGATCATTCATCCCATTGACAGGTTCAGAGAGGTTAAGCTATTTGTCCAGGGTCACAGAGCTAGTTCTTCTTTTCCAATTGTTTTTCCAGGCTTGGGGTCCAGAGGAGAATTCCTGGGTCCCCAGGCCCTCTGCACTTGAGGATGAGGGAGCTCCCCTGGAGGTTCTCCTGGAGCAGGGTCTTGGAGGGAGGGAACTCCTGGTGTTGGGAGCCTCCCTTCCTTGGGATCAGGGCACAGAACTCAGATCTCTGAGGACCAGAGATGGGGAGCACGTGCTGAGGAAGAGAGGGGATGGGTGGCAAGGACCTGGGGTTCATCCAGACTGGGTCCACTGCTCCAGGGCAGCAAAGACACCAGCTCTCTAGGAGAAGTGGCCAACCACTGAAAATCAGTAGAGTTTGTCTTCTGGAAAGAGCCCTGGAGTAGAACCAGAGATCCCTGAGTTGAGACTTTGGGTGACCTTAGAAGCTGGTGACCTCGGGAGACTGAAGCAGGTACATTGGGAGAGGATGAGAGAGGTGGTTCAGTACAGACGAGAGGGTGAACTATGGCACCAGACAGCGCAGTTCACCAACCCGGCTCTACCACTTACCAACTGGGTGACCTTGGTCCGAGTTCCCTACCCTCTCTGTGCCTCATAAACATGGAAAATAATAGCCCCTAAATCAAGGGCCATTATGAGGATTAATTGAGTTAATATATGAAAACCATTTGTCAAGTACCTGTCACAGAGCAACAACTATCATTCTAACCTCCATGAAGGTGCTGGCTCATGGAAGGTACTCGATGCTCCGTGAATCTAAATGTATTGGTCCTTTCTCAGGAGCAAGGGACAGCAGAGTCCTCTGTCTCCAGAGGCACCATCCCAAAGTTCCACTTTCCATTTCCTCAACTCAGCTCTGCCTGGTCCAGGTGGGCAGCAACTTTCAGACAGGAGGTCTGGCAGCCCAAGCCAGGATTTATGTTTAATTGAATCAGTCATTGAGGACAGTATCTGTGTGTGTAAGTGTTGTTTGGCCAATTTGATATAGGTGAAATATTGTATTATGTTTTGTTTAATTGGCAATTCTCTGAATACTCGTTCTAATCCCACCACTTTATTTATTCAGCTTTACTTCTAGTCTTGCCCAGGAGGCATTCATAGTTATGACTGATATGTGGCTTCAGCTTTACAGTTTACCAAGCACCCTCATAACTGCAAATGCAGCCCTCCCAAAACAGGAAATGGAGATTTGCTTATTGTCCCCATTTCAGGGATATGGAGAGGGAGAATAAGACAGTAAAATGACTTGTCTGAGATGTGAAAGGGCTTGAGAACAGATCTTCCAATGTCTAAGCCTTTAGCGTCCTTTCACCAGTATATCCAGCCTCCTGCTTTTTAAAACACACATAACTCTACAAACATACACATTTTACACTCTTCATTTTTTTTCATAAATATGGTACCTTTTGGACACCATTGTCCTAGGTTATCATTAGAATGGTTGCATAATGTAACATGTTACCATAAATTACTCATCAGCCTCAGACCATTGCTCATTTAGGTCATTCTGTTTTTGCCACATTAAAAGTGATGTAACTCCAACCTTTCAGGGGACAGAAAAATTTCCTTCCTCTGAATTATTTCCTTGGAACTCAAGGAATAGAGCTATTCCTCAAGAATGGATTTAAAAACTCAAAGAGTATGAACATCTTTATGACTCACTTTGAAATTATTGACCTCCAGAGAAACCAGGCCTGTTTACTCATTTCTCATCAATGCATGCATCCATTGTTCTTTTTTTTTCTCAGCCATTCATTCATTCTATTATCCATCCAGCAGTCACTCAATGCATCCAGGTGTCCATTCATCCATGTATTCTTCATATAGCTGTCCAATTATTTATCCAGCACCTATCCATCCATCCATCCAATATATCCTGCATTTCCTCTAAGCCCTAAATATATTGCAGAATTTCCAGAAAGTGTGTGTGTTCAGGTATATGTGTGTGGATGTGGGTATAGAAGGTAGAGTCCCTCCCTCCATCCTATACCCCAATTTCTCCCCTTTTGCCAAGGAATTTTCTCAGAGCGGCCCCTGCTGCTGCCCTGGCTCCCCTTGAACACCATGTTCCCAGGCCCTGCTCCCACCTCGCTACCCTCGGCCGACTCCCTCGTTGATGCTGGCAGCCCTGACTCCCTTGACTTCCATTTGCTTATCTTGGAAGTTTTGGCCATTCAGCTGCAGCCGCTGGAGTTATTTGGTTCCAGCTGTTTCCCCAGGGTCTGGCTGGTGCGGGAGTCTATGCTGGAGACAGCCAGGCCCGGGTGAGGGGAGGTCAGATCCCCGGGGGGCGAGGGAGGCCAGCAGTAGCTCTGGGATGTCCTCAAAGGCCAGTGGCTTCTTGGGGGAGAGGTGACTGGATGGCCTTGGCCTCAGCCTCCCCATGGGGCCTTGGGGGTTACAGACTGCTTCTGAGATGCTCTGCTCTCTTCTGCCTGCAGCCTGTGGCTCACCAACCCCAGGCTGTCACAGCCATGTGTGTGTGTGTGCGCTCACTTGAGTGTGTGTCTGCTCATATGTGTGTGTGCCTGTTCACATGTGTGTGTGCATGCCTGCTTGCCTGTGTTATGTGTATATGTTGGGGGGGCATCAGGAAACGCTCAAAGGCACTCTTTTTGCTCCAAGGGAGTCTTGTCTATTAATTAGAAAAACTTCTAGTTCTTAACTAAGTAGAAAGCACAGATAAGCAATCAAGATAAAAAATTACCTCTCTTCCACCATCTAGCAGGGCCCATGCTAACCCAGAGTGAACATCATTTGAAGTGAGGACTAGTGAAGCTAATGAGCAGGGAACTGACCAGGTCAGGGAAGAGATGAGGCTGGAAGACATGGGTGAGATTCTGTGTCTCTGGAGGCCATGTGCTACCTGACTCTGGCCACTTCCTCGCTGTGTGACCTTGGACACATCACCCAACTTCTCTGAACGTTCACTTCTCATCTGTGAAATAGGGATAGTAATACCTACCATGTAGGATTAAATAACAAGTGTGTCTCATATTTGGCACATCATGGTGGAAGTTGTTCAATAAGTATTAGTTCCTCCCCAAGAAGTTTGGATTTTCTCCTGTGAAGTTGTATCTTAAGCAGGGGAGGGGCAAATTTATTTCTTATCACAGTTTATTAACATGGAAATATGTTGGTAATATACTGATGAATGAAAATTAGCAGGTTATAAAAGAGGTTACAAAATACTTATAAAGAATTTTATGTTCCCGTATTTGTTTAGAAAATGTTTTGGGAGGATTCTAAGGCCCTCAGCCTTGATTTAGGAGACGAGTCCTTAAACTGAGTTCCCAAAAGCCAGCTCCAGGGGGCTTTCCTGGCCTGTAGCCCAATGCCTCCCAGCCAGACAACCATGTCAGAAACCAGCTACTCCGCTAGCAGCGTTCAGGGTCCTCAAGAGCTCTCCCCAGCCGTCACATCGTTGGATCAGAAATCAGACTCCTTCCTGCCTCAGTTTCCCCAGGATAGGGCCTGGGGAGGACTCTGAAGGAGACCATCTGTTCTAACCCCAAAGCTGAGGGAATACAGTCTTCCCTAGCAGCAGGAGAGACCAAGGTTAAACTTGAGTCTTTTCACCTAACCACGTGGGGGAAAGGTCAATGCCGGCCATAGGACGTGGCTGTTTGGACGCATCAACCCCAAAGTACGTTCTGAGCAAAGCACAGTGCTAGGTGTACGGGCAGATGAGCCGCCGTTCCCGCTCACGAGGAGCCAGGCGGGGTGGGGGTGTGTACACAAACGAGAACCACCACGATGCACTGTAAGAAGCCAGGGAGGGGGCTCTGAGGGGCAAGGAGGTGCCCTGCTAGGGGGAGTTGAGAGGGGCCTCACTGAGGAGGCGACACCTGAGCGGGTCCTGAAGGTTGAGTGCAGGTGGTCAGGGGCAGCAGGCGGGGGGGGGGGTGCAGGGGAGCGGCGGGCACAGAGGAAGGGCTTGTGTGTTCCAGAAAACCTCTCTCCTCTCTCGGCTCCTCTGGGCACCTGCTTCCTTCTCTCTCGCTGCAGCTGGCTTGCTCTGCTTTCCCGTCCACAAAGGGGGAAACGGCCACCCATCGCTCCCAAGTGTAAATGGCTTCTGTTCTGGGGGATGTGGGACCGAGGCTGGAATCGCAATCCCGATTTCACGTTTCCGGCTCCTGTGCGCACTCGGGTCTCACACCTGGGTCCAGCGAGGCGCTGGGGACGCACGGTATGAACAAGGCCGCCGAGTCCCACCAAGTGAATCGACAGGTGAAGGGCGGTCCCCACTCGGCCACCAAGGGAAGACGCCATCCTGCGGGCCGATGTCTGCAGCGCCCACGGCCCTTTACCTTTGAGACCCAAACTTGTGCTTGAAGGAAAGTAATGTTGACCCCCAGGTATGTGGGGAATAGCAATCTCCCAGGGGCTGGCTGCCCACGGTGTGTCAGGGGGCTTCCAGTGCCCCCACTGTCACCCGCGCACGCACGCGCACGCACATGCACGCATAGACACGCACAGACACGCACGGACACGCACATACGCTCGCATGCGCAGAGCGAGATGAGACGAGTCAGCCTCTCCCGCGGTCTGATTGCTTCCGCCGAGGGTCATCAGAACATGCAGTGACTCATCCCCCACGGCTCACGGCCCCCGGGCCCTCAGGTCCTGTCGTCAAGGGCAAGCCTCTCACCGTTTTCCCTTCACATCCTCCCAGCAGGACGGTCTCCCCAGCCGGACTTCCGCCTCCACCCCACGTGAGCCTGGAGAGCAAGCGGCTCATTAATTTGGGGAGCTGGAGGGGAGGGCAGAGACACTCACCAGGTCTGTGAAATGGGGACGGGGGTGTTTCTTTAGGGAAGCATTTACGGGAGATGTTATTTCAACACAGCACCCTCAATGGGCATCCAGAACAGGGTATGATTTCCCAAAAACCGATTTCCTGGCATCTTTTTTGTAATCTGTTGGTTGTGCAAAGTGAGGCTGGAATGTTGAGGGTGAGGAATATCATGGGGGGAGCAGGAATTTCCAGTTAGAATGTCAGAAAGGGTCCTGCACCCGTTGGGGGCTGCACACCACCTCCCGCTGTGTCACTGCAGATCCCCCTGACGTCACTTTCCCCCCTGCTCTCCCCCTCCTCTTCCCCCTCACCTGGCCAGGGCTGAGGTGGGGGCTGCAGGCAGATGCTGTGCAGGCCTTTGTTGGCAGCTTGAATCTCTTCAGCTGCGTCTGGGAAAACTGCTCCAGAGGATCAAATTCCATCCCTCGCCGCCAGTGTTTATCAAGCATTTACTGTGAGCCTGGTGTGGCTCTGGCATTTTGCAGGGGATGGAAGGGACGAGCCATTTAGCCTAGGAGTCAAGATTCACATGTGGGTGTGCCTGGGGAAAACAGATTTTAAATTCTTCTCCTGGGGTGGTGTGGGGAAAGTGCCATTTGGGGGCCAGGTTTGAGTTTAGAGATGTTGACTCATTTTAGAGCAGGCTTCCACATTTCTGGGAGAGGGTGTGGCTGGGTGTTCCAGCTCCCTGGGCCTGGGCTGCAGTTCCGTGGGCACATGGAACTGTCACCTTCCCTGAGGCTCTTGTCAAGCAAATGGACTCCGGCTCCTGTCAGCCCCAGAACCAAGTAGAGGAACTTAGCTGCCAGTCAGTTAGCCTGAGATGGCACTGGCGGAGGCTCTCAGGATAGGCCTCTGGGCTGATTACCAAGGGAAGTTTGGAGAGGAGGGAAGGCAGGGCCTTGCTTGAGGAGGCCCCGGTTTAGAGGAGGTGAGGCGTGGACCTTGGAGGTCTCCACAAGCCTGGAAGGGAAGATGGAATCTCTCTGCTTCTTGCTTTGTATGCTTTGTAGCAATTACTCAACACTGGCACCAGCGACCTGGGGTGCCTTGAGGAGTCTGGGAGCAGCACTTGAGAGGAACTCACCCTCCTCCCAGCTCCAGCCACTCACAAGAGACTTAAACTTGGCCTTATCTAACTGCCAGGCTGTTGAGGGGAACAAATGAGTCCTCTGATGTGAAAGTGCTAACCACAAAAGCAGTAAGATAGTTTGCTTCAAAACCAGGCCTGCAGATCAGCTGGTTTGATGTCAAGCCCCAAGGGTGTCCTAAAGACTAGACTTCTCAGGGAACAGGTGGTCTCCTGCAGAGGCAGCTTCTAGGCAGAAAACAGATCCCACAGGACAAAGGAGAGGAATGGAGAAAAGCAGTGGGTATCCCTTTCTCTTCCTGCTGTGCTAAGGGGTTGGGGTGAGGGCAGATGGGATGGGTAGGAAGCCCACGAGTTGGAAAGGAGAAATGGGGCAGGATGCCTTGTGGGGCTAAGTTAATGGAAGAGGGTGAGAAGGGGGCAAATCAAAATCACGGTATAAAGGGGTCAAAATCTTACATACCAACCAGATGAGGAATTGCGGCTAGAGACTGAACTTGCAACAGGATGGGTGAGCTTTCAGATGCTCAGGGACAGACCAAGAAAATAATAAAGAAAATAAGAACCTGGAGTGGAAGGCAGGACTCCTCCCACCCTACTGCCCCTGATTCAGGCCCAAAACCCTCCTGAGAGGCTGTGGAGGTTGCTGAGGTACAAGAGGAACTTTGGATGTGGGTGGTGCAAAGGCTGGAGTGTGGCCCAAGAAGTGGGGAGGGGGTTGGGGGAGGGGAGGGGAGTCGGGGTGAGGGGCAGAGATGGGGTACATGGGTGACTCTCCAGGGGGTGTCCAGGGATCGGGCAGTGAGGTCCCGTGATCTCTCTGTGGAACAGACTAAGGGCACAGGGGCACGTTTTTCTTCCTCCCGGGAACTATATGTTTAGGAGCAAAGAGCTATTTGAATCTGCCTTAGAGTGGGGCATGTGTTAGGAGAAAGAATAGAACGGCCTCTTCCCACAAAATTCTCTGCCTCGCTAATCTCATGCAGTCTGCATCAGAGACCCTTTGGTAGAGAGGATGGGAGGATGCTGACCTGGTGTCTGGCCAGGAAGGTGGATGGTCCTCACCCCTGAGCAGGGGAGAGCTGCAGCCCCCCAGCAGGTCAAAGCTCGGACTCTAGTGCTCAGTATTCCAAAATGAACACTAGGGCACATAGTAATAATCGTCTTACACAGTGCCTGGTGCTGCTCTATGCACCTTACAGCTATAAAATCCTCTCGACAGCCCTAATACGACTACCCCCATTTCACAGATGGGAAAACAGGCACAGTGAGAGGAAGGAGTCTGCCCAGGGCCCAGGGCAGAAAAGGAAGCAGCTGGGTTCCAACTGGATGGCTCGGGCCTGTGCTCCAACCCTGACACTAACGGATTGGATGGAAACTTTCAGAGCCAGCAAGTCCTTGAGTCACTGTGGGTTCTCTGGGGGGGAGCCCAGCTGGGCAGAGGGGCTGGGTGGAGGCCCAAGGCGGGGAGGTTGGCCGGGCAGGGCTGGGGGTGCCAAGGGATGCACTGGGCATGGCTGGGGCAGAGGGAGGGGCAGGGACGGGGAGGGAGGGCTCTCCGGGCAGCAGAGGGAATGAGCTGAGAGCCAGTGGGGGGTTTAAAATGACAGCAAACGCAGGCCCCATTTGTTCTATAAACAAATAAAAGTGGAGCTGCAGAGGGGCAGAAAGAATGTCCCAGAGACAGCCCTTCTTGTTTTCGTGTTTTGAACAAGTTGCCAAAACACCCTGAGTGAGGCCAGCAGCAGGCTCTGGGGCTGCTCCCGACAGATGCCAAATTGGGCCTCCATGGCTTACCGCGTCAGAGAGGTCTGAACATGCTGTAAGTTCCAGAAAAGAAGAAAGATCACCTAGCTTACCGGCTGCCTGCAGGGGTGCATATTGGAAGGGGGATGGAAGGAGCCCCTCACACTCCAGGCAGTTTCTGCCTCTTTAGAGAGGACTTAGGGACTCTTTGGGGGATTGGCCTATGAGGTGGGAGAGGTGGGCTCCGGGCCTGGCCTGCTCCTGCCCCCCTGAGAGACCTCGGGCTAGTCAAGCCCCTCTAAGCCTCATGAGTGCCATGGACACACAGACCCTGTCACTGCTATCAGAGACTCATCACTCAGGGAGACCTCCCCGGTGACAGGCCCGGGCCCTGCCCAAGCTGCGGTCCCATCCAGCAGCCTCCTGGCTTGCGTGGGTTGGGGGAGCCCCTGACTGCTTTGACTAAAGCAGGATTTCTCAACCCTGGCACTACTGACATTTGGAGCCAGGTAATTCACGTTGGGGTGGGGTGGGGGTGTCCTGGGTATTACAGGATGTTTAGCGGCATCCCCGGCTTTTACCCATTAGATGCTAGCAGCACCCCCCGTCATGACGGTCTCCAGTCTTTGCCAGAATTGTCCCCTGTTGAGAACCAAAGGTCTATAGGGAGGACACAGGGAGAGAAGGGCCTTGAGGCTGGAAGTCTCCGGACTGGAGGGGCTGCGGGTGGGTCCCTTCATCTCTCCCCAGGTCCTCCATTTCCTGCCTCTTTTTATAGGAAACAGACATGGGCCTCTCAGCCAGAGGAAGGAGGTAGACTATCTGAGTGGGTTGGGGGACTGGAGGTTGTAGACACTCCCTTCCAGAGAACACTAGGAGGGAAGGGGGTATGTGTGCAGCTTTCTTGATTTCCTTTGAGAACAGCCTCATTGGGTGTGCAACAACGATATACTAACTGGTTTCTGGCACTTGGTGGACCTTCCTTCTCCCAGACACCCCTGATTGTCTTCAGCCTGGATAGCTCTTGATCCCATGCCCTCCTCTCCATTCTTCCCATCACATTGTCATCCAGCCCTCATGGCTTCTTACTGGGGCTATGGCAATAGCTCTCAACAGCTTTCCCTGCCTCTTCCCTACTCATCCCCGTCCTGCCCTGTCCTCCATACTCCAGTGATTTTTCTTAAGAAATAGATCCTCATATCACACATTCCTCCTTAAAACCCTCCAGTGGCTCCTGACAGCTCTCAGGATGAAGCTGGGCTTCATCCTCGGTGCTCCTCTCCCCTTAATGTTCCTTCTATTTTGAACCCTTGCAGTCTGCCCCCCACCCCCATCCCCACCCTGCCATGGTGTTCCAAACCTCTGTGCCTCTGCACTTTCTGTTCTCTCTGCCTAGAGTGCTCTTCTGTGCCTGTCTGTCTAGTGAACTCCTATTAATCCTTCAAAATCCAGCTTTGGAAACATCTTCTCTGTGAATACTACCCTGATCTCTCAGATGAGAAAATTGATTCCTCCCTGACCTGTTCTCTTGCTCTTATCTCAGTGAGGTTTTCATGTCTGTTTGCATGTCTCGCTCCCCTAGTAGACTAAGATTTCCTTGATGATGTCCAGCACAGAGCCAAGCATATGGTATAATAAAGTCAGTATTTGTGGACTTGAATTTAATTCAGAGGCAAAAGTAGATTCAGTCTCTGCCACAGAGGCTGAAGCCCCTCCTCAAGGAGATGCTGGCTTGCCTGGGGGGAAAAGCTGCCCTTTCCCACCACAGGAGCTTGTAGTACACACAAATATAAACCAATGTAGAAATAATAAGACATTAATGTGGCACCAACTGGCTCCCAAAGGGGAATTCTAGAACCTTAAACTTTAAGGGGCTCTGAGAGCCAATTTTCTTATTTACAGGTGAGGAAACTGAGGCCAGGAGGAAACGGGCCCTGCTCTGGCACACCTGGCCAGTCAGGGACTCCAGCGCAACTCAGTGTGGGTCCCTGCAATCCCAGTTTGGGGTCTTTCCACTGCAGCATGCTGTCTCACAAGGCAAGCAGACCTCTGGGGTGTAGCCCTGACTCTGATGAGCTGCCGGGTGGGGTAGGCTAAGAAGGAAAGAGCCAGGCTTTGGAGTCAGGCTGAGTGGGAGCTCAGCCTCTGCCTGGTCTGGATGATTTTAGGTGAGCCCCTTAACTCCGAGTGCTCACCCACCTTGGAAGTGGCACATAGTAGGTATTTCCAAAGGTGAGTCCCTGCCCCCACACCTCTTCTGCTCAGCTTGGGGAAGATGCCAGCATGCAGGGCTATACGGTTCAGAATCAGGAAGTTTGTCAGAGGCAAGAAGCCAGGATTTACAACAGGAATTGCTGTTTCCTGAGAACATCGCGTTCATTCTGGAAGCCAGCCCTGCCTGGCTTCCTCTCTCTCCCCCCAGAGCCCTTTCTGCCATTTACTGTCTTCTACCCTCACTCTACTCCCTTCTCTCTTCCCCCTAAAACCCTTCTACCCCCATCCTGCTCCCTCCCTGGGCTCCATCTACCCCCATCAGTTCCCACTCTCCTTTCCCCCCATAGCCCTATCCACCCCCACTGCATCCCAGTGGAGTTTCAGTCTGTGCTTCCAAATCTGCATGCCCAGCAGTGACCTCTCCCCTGAGGACCCGGCCCACATTTCCACCAGTGGCTGGACCTTGACCTTGGCTATCCCATCTTCACCCAAGAGACCAAAGGTCTGAAACCAGTTCAACGGAGCAGGGACACACTGGCTGCTAGTTAGAAACTGCCTTCTAGCCCCTCTTCCATGCTGCCTTGTGTTAGAGCTTGTGTTATAGGACAGTAAAAGTTCTGCTCTCCATAATGCCCAAGACAAATGTTCTCTCTCCACCTCTCCATCACCTCTGCACTCCTTCTTTCCATGAACTGTCCTCTAACCTTAAGTTGTCTCCATCTTTCTTGGACTTGTCTCTCTTGCTAAATTAAATGACTTTAATGTTAGGGACCATGTGTCAGTGATGTGTATGGGCCTTCCAACTGCAAACTTCCAAGGGCCAGAGCCATAATCGTTCTATCTCCAAAAGCTCAGAAAAGGCCCCAGGACTTGGCCCACTCTCCCCCTCCTCCTACTTCTTGTTTAATCAGTATAGCTGCCCCCACCTACTCCAGATATCACAGTGAGACCGAGATGGCCTTAAGATGGATATTAAATCAGAGGACCCAGAAATACTCAAATCTCTCCTAGCCATACCCCAGCTCCCTCACAAAAAAGGTAAAGCCAAGTAACAGGATATTCTGTTGCCAGCTAGGGTTTGATCACCACTTTTCCCTACGCTAGTCAGGTTCACGAGCCTTGAACCAAAGAGCCAGTCTCTTTCCCCGAAGGCCACACTCGGGTCTCAAGTGAGCAAAAGCCAGTCCAGGACATACCTGTGAGTGCCAGGACAGGAAGTGGGAAGCAGCAGGGGCCCTGATGCATGGGTCTGTGTGGTCCAGGTGGCCTATGCAGGGACCAGTCTCGGGAGCCCCTGGCCTGAATGGGGCCGGCCTGGGGCCAGGAGAGAAGGTACAAGAAGGAGATGTCTGGGGCTACTTGAAAGTAAGCTGGAGAGAGACAGAGGATCGTCTGTTCTGAGGGAGAGCAGTCCCTGGGCCTTACTTTTCTGGACTCTACAAAGAAAACGAGGGCTGAGGAAACCGTCCCAGGCTCTGCATGGCTCTGGCATGGCCTGAAGGGGACCTTGCCTGAATGCATGGGCACAGTAACCCCCCATAAATTAGTACACTGGCCCAGTCACCATCCTTGAAGTTGCCCAGGGGGGCAGAGGGCAGGGGCAGTGAGAACTTCTTTCCCCTCGAGGTCAACATGGATGTCCCAAGCCTGATATGCCCCCCTATGTCTATGTGGTGACCCTGAAGCTTGTTCTCTTACCAGGTTTCCTCGGATCACTGAGGAGAATTGGGGAACAGACAACAAAAGGCCCAAGCATGGGGAGGTCACAAGGGTTCTGCACTCCCCACCTACCTTTCTTGGAGAAGGCCCAGAAGGCTGGTGCTCTCTAGAATCATGCCTTTGTGCCCTCAGTGGGTGATGTCCCTTCCTCCCATCTCAGGGTGTCTCCAATTACCCCAAATTCCTAAAAAAATAAAACAAAAAAAAATCCACATGAAATGAATTTGTGAGACTGGCTGGTATAGTGAAAATGTGCAGGTTGACTCAGATCTGGGTTGCAATGTCAGCTTCCCTCTGCCTGGCTGTGGCTACTTGGGCAAATTCCTAGCTCCCAGGTCCTGGATTTGCTTATCTGCAAGATGAAAGTGTTAAAGGTAGGTGGTTGTGAGGATAACCGAGATGCCTCGGAAACATCTTGTAGAGTGCCTGGTGAGGGGTAACCAACTACACAGTTACTCAGGATTAGAAAAATAAACACATAATAATAATAAAAACTAACATTTTGAGAGTACTTAACTGTATGTCAGACACTCCGCTAAACACATTTAATCTTATTCAATTCACAGAATAGCTCTATGGAGGATGTGCTATCAATATCCCCATTTTACCAAAGATCTTGGGACATGGAGAGGCCAGGAACTTGTTCAGGGACACAGGTTAGAAAGACATAGAGTCAGGATTCAAGCCCAGAGATGCTAACTCCAGCATGGTTATTTTAGGAAAGGACAGCCCAGAGGGACCTCTGTGAAGCTGAGGTCCTAGTCAAACGTGGCCCTGAGGTTTGTTCTTAGAGATCTGGGATCCCGTCTGAAGCATCTGGGAAAGCTCTCTCCCAGGAGGAAGCCCCAGGGGGCTTGCCAGTCCCCTTGACTGCAGACAGGTGGCTCCCTGAGCTACCCCAGGTGGGTTTTGGATGGAGGGAATATTCTCTCTATTCTCTCCTGCGTTTCAGGGTCCCTGTTGAAAGAGCTCATCCAACCTCCCGCCCAACTCTGATATGTTGCGGGTGGCCTGGACCCAGCGATGAGCTGGAGTGGGGGTGAAGGGGTTGGGAGAGCAGGGCCTGGCATCTCGGGGCACGGGGGGGAAGGGCCCTCAACAGTCCACATGCTGGGGATCTGCCCCAGCTGCTGGGATGGCAGCACCGAGGACTTGCAAGACAAGACATCTGTTGGCGTGTGGGCCGTGTGAAGGAAAGCTTGTAATTGCAGCTATAAATCAAATGTGGACAGACGAAAAACTGTCAGGCATTTTGGAGTTATTTTGTGTAGAAGAGGCCAAAACATGCAGCTGTGGTGAAATGGCCAGACCAGCTGGATGCTGGTGGAGACCGAACTCGTGGGATTGCGGTGGAGTGGAAAGGGGAGGTCCCTGCCCCAGAAAGCAATGGCTGTGCCCCTCACAAAATAGCCAGTTCCCCAGAGGAAGAGGCCCCGTCTTTGGGGCCTGGGGTTGTTCTGGGGTGCAACTGTGAACCAAGCTCCATTTATCTTTAGCATCTTCGATCTCTTAATGGGTTTGACTTCCAGCTCTGCCACTTACTAGCTCTGTGCCCCCAAACACGCACAGCTCTTCCCCTAGCTAGATTAAGCTCTTTCTTCTGAAAAGTCTATGGGTTGTCTCTTTTTAGTCTAAAAACAATGTAACCAGATCAGTAGAAAAAAACTTGGAAAAAAAGAATCAGCCACACTCCTTGCAACCATTGTCATGTTTCCTATTTTCTGCCAGTCTCCATCCAAGTGGTGGCTCCTTTTCATGGCTTCATCCTATGTGCGCTTGTCAGATGCCTGGTGGCCTGTCCTGATGATACATTCCCCTGGCTCCACGTTCCTCACTCCCCAGTGAGCGGGATGCCCTCTGCCTGCCTGTCCAGATCCCCTCCCCACCTTCCCCACCTGCTCTGCCCCGGGAAGCTGACTGGGCACTGTGCCCTCTTGTAGCCCTATGGTTTTATGAGGTTCAGCCAATGGGGGACACCAGCCAGAAGCCAGAGGAGGAAGGTGGGTGAGGTTGGGGCATTCCTCCACTACCCCCTCCTTGTGGGCCCCTCGACAGAGGGTCACCATTCTTGTCAGGCAGCCCATAACCCCCTCTCCCCCTGCCTTCAGGCCTAATGGGGTTAACCGTGCTGGGCTTTTACTGCCCCCCCGGGACGGCGCCCTCCCTGTTTGTGTCCCTGTGCTCTGCCCACACCCCTCCCGTTATCCAATCTTAGTGTGCCATCTGCTTCCTGCAAGGCCCCGGCCTGACACAACCAGGCATGGTGGCCCTGTTCATGTCCTGGGGCTGCTGTAATGAAGTGCCACAAACTTGGAGGCTTGAGCCAGCACAGACGCCTTCTCCTGCAGTCCTGGAGGTCAGGGACCTGGAAGCATGGAAGGGGCAGGCTGCCTGCCTTCTGGAGATTTTAGGGGAGAGCCTGTTTCCTTTCCCGCCTCTGTGAGGCCCTTCTACGCCCTTCTTCCCGTGCTGTGGCTCTCACTGCAGGCTGCAGCCCTTCTCGGTCCTGGCCTCTCCTACCAGCAATCCGACTCTCCCGCTCCCCCGGAGGGCCCCGTGGTTAGGCAGGCTCCCCAGCCCAGGCTCCTGGACTCGATCCCACCGGCAAGGTCCCTTTTGCCATAGCGGTAACATTCTTGGGTTCCAGGGATTCCGAGTGGCATCTCGAGGGGCCGGTATTGGTCCCAGCCCCGCGTGCACCCGGCCCCTCCACGAAGGCCCGAGGCTCTGCACGGAGCGAGCGGAGCAGGGTCCGCTCCTCCGGCCACTGCCCCGCGCTCCCCTCGCTGGTGACGCGCTCGGGCTCCCACAGCACACCCCGCCCGAGGCTCCGGGAGCAGCAGCCTCGGACTGCGGCTAAGAGGGGAGAGGGGTCACCTCACGCGACAGCAGAGCAGATGACTTGAAACAGGACGTTCCACACCTCCAGGACTGCCCGCGTGAGGAGCCCCTCGGCCCCGCCTTCACAGGGACGTCAGGTGAGCGCCCTGACGCTCTCCCAGGCAGCTTCCAGCTCTCCCTCCAGCTGCCGGCCCCAAAGCCCAGTCTCCCGCTGTATCTTTTCTTTTAAAAAGATTTTATTATAGTAGCAAATGTACAACTCAAAATTTCCCATTTAACCACACTCAAGTGTACAACTCAGTAGTGTTGATTACACTCAGTGTTGTGTTACCATCACCAGCATCCACCACCCCTCCTGTTTCAGAAACTTTTCACCCATTACGCTATTACACCCTCTTCTACCACCGTCATCATCCACCTCCTGGCCCCTGGGGACTAGTAAACTACCATCTATGACGTTTGCTTCTTCTAAATGTTTCCTATAAGCAAGGTTATACAATAAAGAAATGTATACAATTTTAAAATCTTAATGTTTCCAAAATTGATTAGACTTTTCCCCCCACACAATACCAATTAACGTGCCACAAAACTCCTCTGAATAAAAGAAATGGTAGAATGCTCAAAGGTGGCCATTGTTTTGAGATCCTTTGAAAACTGCTGCTCTATACATGACAGTTAACTAGAATAGCCAATTAATGAGCTCACCCTGATCCTTTGCTCAGACCAATCTGAGCAAAGTGGCCCAGCATGAAAAAACTAACTAGGTCACAGAAGGTCTAGGTAACATCTTGAGTGACAGATTATATTTTCATAACTAGAGACATATAGAAGAAGTTAGGGATATTGGGAACATGTTGTGAATCTTTTGAGGAAAAATCAACAGAAAAAAAATCGGCGTCTTCTCCCAGGCTGTCATCACCGCCTCTCGGGGACTGTGTTCTTACATTCTTGCTGAACCGACAATGGGCATCACGGCGTTGGAGCCCCACAGGACAGGCTGAGCAGGGAGCTCTTGGCTCAGCCCACCCTTCCAGCCCTCTTTCCAACAAGGGCATGTGAGGGGGCTGGTCCCCACTCTGTGCCCTTTTAGTGCTTGGGTGTCAAACAGCACCCGGCGGGGTCACAAGGGACCATGAACTGCGTCCCCACCCTCCCCAGTCCCAGCCACTCCCCAGAGCCAGGACAGAATGCTGGGGGAGAGGCTGGCAGAGAAGTTAGGGGTTGCTGCTGGAGCCAGGGGTGGGAATTGGTGAATTCTTAACGAGCCCTAGCCCAGAGCTGCCATGAGGGAGGTTTTGTCTGCCTACCCACGGGGGACATTTGCCCCCAGAGAAGTGGAAAGTAAAGGGAAGTAAGTGGGCAAGAGATGAGGCAGGAAAGAAAAGGGCAAAAGACCTTTGTGAGGATGGTCTGGGCACCCACTGGGTGCATTTCCAGCAGTGGCTGAGCTGAAGGAGAGTGTTTCATGCATTTCCTTCTCGGCTTCCACTTCCCACTGCAGTGACTGCTCAGCCCTGGGATGGAAAAGCTGACAGGCAGTGGGTGCTCAGGGACAGGCCACTGAGTCACCCAGTGGGGGTTTGAAGGCCCTCACCTCTGAGACCCTGCCCCAGCTCTGTCCTGGGTTGTGTAGCTGTCTGTGGTTCATGGCTCCAGGGTAGGGTGCAGAAGACAGCAGCTGCCCAAGGAGAAGAGTTGCAAGGAAATCAGGCAGAGAGGAGAAGATGCTCACAGCCAGCTGGGACCACACAGAGGGTCAAGACAATGTGGCTGTTGGAGAGGGGAAGAGAGAGGGGTGGCAATACCCTAAGATCTGGTGAAGTTATTAAAGGAACTCCATACGGGGAACAACAACGATAATGAGAGTGAAATAATAGCTGATGCTCCATTCACTCATTCAACTAATATTGAGTCCCACCTAGGTTCCAGGTGCTGTGCTGGGCACTGAGCATACAGGTAGACAAAGTCCAGTCCGCATGCAATTTACAGTGCAGTGTGGAAGCAGATGAGTTCACAAGCATATTGCCACATGGAGTGGTAATGGCAATGTATGTCGGAGAGCTTCCTGGGTGCTAAGCGTTGTGCCTATCACCTGCCTTCTCATTTTATCCTCATGACAGACCTCTGTGGTCAGTGCTTGTATTCCCTGCTTTCACAGTTGAAGAAATGAAGGCCCAGAGAGATGAAGTCCCACGCCTGCAGACATACAGACAATACATGACTAAACGTGCAGAGGCCTGGGCCCAGGGTTAATCAACCACCTTTCTTCAGCTCTTGGAGGGAAGGCTGAATTCTGGGACAAGTGTGAAGAGGGCAACAGTGTTCCCGTGCAGTGGAGGGGGTGGGGGGTGGCGATGCAGGCTGGGCTGGGCAGCCACAGAGCAAGGCCCACGTGGGTGGGGGAGAATCTGCAGGGGGTGGGGTGAGTGGGCTGAACCGGGTTCAGGATGCTATTTGCCCTCTGCACCTCCTGGAGTGCAGGTCAGAGGACCCCCCCTGAGTGGAGGGTTGACAAGACCGCTGAGAGGGCTTCCCTGCTTACATTGCATGGGAGATGCCTGAAGACCTTGCAAATCTCGTGAGCCAAAGGAGGTTTGTGTGTGAGCTGCAGTCTGCAGGTAGGAGTGGGCAGGGCACTGGGGCAGGGAGGGGCAGCCTGGCAGGGCAGGTTCCATGTGCCTCAGGTAGAGGAACATTGGGAAAAGGTTGGGTGTGGCCGTAAGTGCCAGCGTGAAGCCCATGACTTTGTGCTGGGGCCAAGGGAGCCACTGATGGTGTGGGCTGGACTGGCACGAGCAGGGAGGGGCTGGCGGAGCTCAGGCTGGAGGCCTTGGACCTACAGGCCAGTGATGGGGGTGGAAGAGATGGGTTGTCTTGGTGAGGGGTGCTGGATGTTTCCCTAGCTGTCGGTGGGGAGGTTTGATAGTGGGCTCCCAGCTGCCCACTTGTCAGCTCAGTGGGGCCACCAGTCTTCCCTAGATGAAACTGCTTTCCTGTGGGCTTTTTGCAACTGGAATGAAAAGGGGGGAAATCTAAAGCCCCTGCAGAATCACATCTCATTGTGTCTGAAATTCCAAGGAATGGCCAATAATCCCCGGAGTGTCAGGATGGCGTCAGCAATGGGAATTACCCACCTGGTGTGAAATGGCCCCGGTCCTCCAACCCAGCAGGGCTCAGGTGCCCTACGGCCATGGTTCTCAGTGCTGGCTACATACTGGAACCACCTGAGAAACCTTAAAAAATGCTGATGCCTGCGTCCCATCCTCAGAGGTTCTGAGTTGATTGGTCTGGGGTGTAGCCTAGGCATTGGGATTTTTCAGAGGTCACAGGATTCTCATCTGTGACCAGGTCTGGGAACCACCACTCCAAAGTACTCTACAGCCTTTAGTCTGCAGTGACGTCAAAGATCCCAAAGTGGAGACATTTCCTGGAGACCCCAGGAGCTGATTCTTGCTACATGAGTGGTTGTCCTAGTCAGGAGGTCCTTGAAATGCCCGGAGGTCCTTGGATTCTCACAACATTCTGATGAGATTTCAGCTGGGACCTGCCGCAGCTTCTGGTCCCTCCTGCCCAGCACTATTCTTTTTCCCTGAGGCAGGATACTCTCCCCACTTCGCCTCCCAAGCTTTTTTTTATTTTTTTAATAACCATTAAAGATAAAATTGTTAAAAATCATCTGAAAAACATGTGTAACCCACTGGAAATTTCAAGGCGGTGAGTCAACACTCTCCTTCCCTCCCCCCCACCCCCTTCCCATCTCTTATGTAAGGCTGAGTCATTTTTTTGTGAGGTCCATGAATAGCAGAGAGAAAAAAGGGAAGGCTCTCAAGATGTGTGTGTGTGTGTGTGTGTGTGAGAGAGAGAGAGAGAGACAGAGAGACAGAGAGACAGAGAGACAGAGAGGGGGGCTGGGGAGAATGAGGGCCATGTCTTTTGCAGCTTTAAGAGACTGGCGGTAGCTCTGAGTTAACTCCATTCCTCACAACCTGTGTTCTTTCACTATTTCTCTCCTCATTTCCAGTCCACATTTTACCTGTGTACAATGACCCCCCCCCACCATCAAATACAGGCGTGGTGCTGGGCGCCTTCCCTCCTGCTCAGACCGGGGGTGGTGTGGGCGGGCTGTGCTTGCCATGGGCGGTGTCCCCCACGCCCGAGTGCACATCCTGGGGGTGGCTGTGCCCCTACTCTGTGCCCGACCCCAGAGCCTGAGCGGTGGATAAGACACCTCTGGGCCCTGTTCACTTCAGGGTCATGGAGAAAAAATAATCACAGGCCTCTCCAGGCAGCAAGCTGAGGGAGCCAGGCCCTGGGTAAAGAGGTCGCTCTTTAGAATTAGACCATAAAATTGACACAAATATCAATGCAGAGAGTCAAAGTCATCCTACAAAGTGTTAGTGTGCGCCCCGGGCCAGCAGGCCTGACATATTTAAAGGGAAAAGGTGTGGGTCTGATGGGGCCAGCCTGCCTAGCGGTGTAGGAAAGAGCCAGTCCACAGGGCACGCGGCCACCCCGCTCAGCCCTGTCCGGAGGAGGTCTGGCTGTCCTGTCCCAGAGGTGGGCATGACCCGTTGGGAGGTGCATGCCTGAGAGCTTCAGTCATTGTCAATCAGTACGGATTGTCCGTGGCTCTAGGTCCACGCTCACTAGGCCTAGCTCCCCAGAACCCGGTCTACGGGGAAGGGGAGGGACGGCAGGTACAGAAGAGAGAACAGCCAGGTGTTCACGATCTTTCTCATAAATGAACAAATCCACCCTTGTGAGCCTGTCCTGTGTGAACCCTCTTCCACCACCAAGAGACGACCTCCTCTCGCAGACGGATAATTAGGGGAGCTCAGAAGCTGGTGAAGCCACCAGCTAAATGTCCCCTGGATCCACCAGCCTCCCCAGGGGTATCCTGAGCACTGCCCCAGGCTGCACCCCTGTTCTTCTAACGTCTGGAGCTGTGCTGTCCACTCAGTCGCTCCTGGTCACACGCAACAGGTA